>LPNX011130912.1:61699-138990 GCA_001517045.1 Pseudotsuga menziesii
ATTAAATGTGTCTTACAATGTTTGTTTAATATTTTCTTTATATTTTATGTTAGAGCTGACATGTGCCACGTCAGTGTGATAGACGTGACACATCTCACCCACTCAGTCTATAGAAAGCACCTCTGAGCACAATAATATAATTCTATTTAAAAAATTACATCCAAAAAATTACACTTGGATCATCTTCTAAAATATGCTTCTAGATGTATTATTTATACATTATTGAAGTGTGCAAAAATACTCTCCATTTTTGTGTACTATGTTTCTTATATTTCCAGTTGAATCAAGAGTGCATAACCATATATGTACATCATCCCATTTTGATGCAAATATTCTCTTTATGTTCTTTGTCTACATGATATTATGATCAGCAAGGAGCCCATTTTTGTAAGAATTGGATTCCGTCGAAAGTATTTCCAAACTCCACGAGTTTTAATGTGTTAATGTTAATGGAGTGCTTGGACTAGGGTAATTCTAGACTCTACCACTAAATGAGCTATAAGGATCACAATTATTATTTACCATCAATATAGTTAAATTCATTAAGGAAAAATAACTCAATACATTGAAATGAGCCTCTTTTCACCTCCATAACTGTATGGAATCCCAGATCATAAAAGGATGCTTGGTTTTGAAAGTACCACACATCATGCAGAGGTGTATGGTGCTGATCTTCCCACTTTGTGTCAATTCATATAGGAATGTATTTAGCCTCATAATCTTTTAATACAATTGTATTGGCGTCATAGAATTGACCCATGGTGTGAGATTCTTACCATTCCCCCATACTGGGGACTTTTACCATTGGATCTAAAATTGTAATTTGTGACTACCTCCTAAACATGATCATTAAACACAAGTGCTGAAATCTAAATTCTTTTCATGGACTAGACATAGTTTGAATCAATCCACTTAAGAGATACATTTTCATTATCTTTTTTGAATTTATACAATATAGAGAGAACATTTGCGACAAATTTGGTAATGATGGAGGGAATAATCTCCTTTCCCTCTATTAGTCTCCTCATGAAGTTGAGTACTTTGGTATGATTGTAAACATATTTAGTGATGGATTTTTCAATTTGTTTTGAATATCTTCAGCCAATTAAGTTTGGCAATGTCCCATGCATGAAATGTAAACAATGCGATGGAATTTTCATTGTTAAAAATATTTTGGACCCTGTGAAGTTAGGAAATTCCCTCAAGCATGGGGTCTAAATAGTGTGTTACATACAAGGTACAAACATTATGGTGTTCCTTTCAATCAATACCTTAATAGTAGCCAGAGTTTGTTGCATTATCAATCACAATTTGCATGGCATTTTACTCCCCCACAACCATGGAAATAACTCTAACAACTCACAAATTAGTTCAATAGTGTTTAATAGGTATGAAGCATCAATGAATTCAAGGAGAAATATTTCCTTAGGGTAAGAGATGAGAAAATTTATCAAGGTTGCATTCTTTCTATATGTCTAGTTGTCTAACATCATAGTGCCACTAGTTTGTCTCTGATCTTTATGCTGATCTTTAAGAATTTCAGTCTCATCTTGAATGGTCTCAATCAACATATTAATCCTAAGAGCTTCATATATTAGGGGTTTTGAACTCCGAGACAAGAAAAACAAATCATAACCTACCAATAGGAGGCCTTAGCAACATTGAACATAATGGAGGAATAATACCAAAATATTTGCAAGAAGATTCCTTTCTTTATCATGCACATATTTCCTCCAACCTATACTCTTGATGTTATGTTAGACTCCAGGTTTATCACACTCTTGATATTTGTGCATTCTCCAACATTATTTTAAGCATTTTTTTTATAACATTAACTCCATTATGCATGCATCAAGGCGCAAGCCTAATCAGTTAACTTTTTTAGAAAAAAATGTACATTTCTATAGAAATTGGAATTCTAGAAATGCACACCATTTTTAAAGAAAAAATGGAAATTTTTTGTTAACCAATTGGAGGGTTGGAGGTGGAGTCTCTTTTAGACTTTTGTAGGAACCTATAGGTGGACACTTTTGTAGTGAATCATATAGAACTATTTCTATCATTAATAATGACATTATTGAATGTAGGAGTATGAAATAAGACAAGTACTGATGAAATATATGTGGTTAAGCCTATATGATTGTGTGGTAATGAAAATAAAGACGGAGATGGATGGTTTTTAACGAAATATTTGGAAGTGTACATTATATGCATTAAGTGGGTGTAAATACGATAATATGAAATGGTTATGAATGGATGAATTGTATGCTAATATATCAATTAGAATTTGTATGCATTGTGTTGGTTGATGGCATAAGGAAATGGAAATTGAAAAAATTACATAAAATTTAAGTTGTTTACTTTTAACATAACACTTTGGACTTACTTTGAAATGGTGAAATGAATAATTCCACATTCCAATAGCTTGATTTCTTTTTTTGAGTTGTAATTTGCATAATGAATCCTTTTGTAGACCAATCCCATCCTTATAGCAGATGAGAAATGTATTGTCCTCTTCATGCTTCCTTGAAATTCTTGTGCTTGCATAAGTGTATTTTGTTTGTATGCTTATATTTCTTTGTAGAACTAAATATTTCCTTTCAAACTTTTACATTTTGGTGTGCAAGCCTTCTCTTTTTCATTGTAGACTTACTTTTTAAACTTTGTAGACTTGATTTAATGTTAGAAATTGATTTATAAGATATGAATTTTGGAGCTTAATGACTGACTTGAAAGTTTGGATTGCAAGGATTCTAGTATAATAAGCTTTTAGGTCAACAAACTTTAAATTTTCAGTATTTGGGGTGTCCAAAGAGAATATTACAGGAGGAAATAATAAATCTACTTAAACAAACTCTTGATTGAAAAAACACACAATTAATGACAATTATGGAGCCACATAGTGATTATATGACCAAGAATTAATAAAGAACAATGAACTTAATGATGATTGTGTTAGTGCGTCTATGTTCTTAGGAGTAAGGACCGTCAATAAAATATGACTTCATCAACAAATGCAAATCATATTGCAATGGCCTCTGTTGTAATATATGTTAAGCATCCATGGATAATGTCACATATGACTCCATATTGATAATCCTCTATGCTAAATGCCACACTATATTTTCTCATTCACCATCAACTCATATTCCTTCTAAAACCACAACTATAAGTTTGAGGATGTTTAAGACACTAAATCTAACTTCTGGAGCATTTATATTCGCTACCATATTATTAGTGCTTTGAATACAACAATAATTATAAATATACAATGCTTATTAGTAGTGATGCATTTTCATTTTGAAAATGATCTTCCTTAACCGGTCCTTCTTTATTTGGTCTCTTCCACTTTAATGTAGGTGTAGTCATGATTTTTTATTATCAAATTTTGGATTGATTGTTAATATCTCGTTGAGTGGTTTGTTTTGTGTTGTTGTGTTGTTAAAGATTTTGTAAGTGTAGGATATGCATAAGATATGGTAAATGTATAATATATGTAATAAGAACCAATTCGCAATTTCATGAAAAAGAAAGAGCATATTAAGTTATCTTGTTGGTTATCCTAATTTTTGGAAAATCCAAATGTATTAAAATTCAATTACTTCAAATTCATGTATCAAACCTTCATTTATTTTGATGATTTGTTGATTAGAGGAAAGCTTGATGGTCAAAGTGGCAAGCCATATTTGGCAGCTAGAACTAATCTACAACTTTAGTATTCATCTTAAAATCATAAAAGTAAGGAGAAGATCAATATTGTTATGGGCATTTCATACTTTTTAAACTAGTTAATATGCTTATATTTTTCAATAAAATTGTCATTTAGTTATAGTTTTTTCACTTTATTTTGTAATCAAATTAGTGCACACACACATATTAACTATAATTTTATTAAACTTTGTTAGGAGTTAATATTAGAAATATAATAAAATATGCATTGTGGTATGAAATTAATACTAATATCTAATATTGATTTTTTTAGATCACAATAATTAATGGCCCCATACATGATGATCCAAACTAAGTTGAGCCTGCTTTAGATGTAGGAGAAGATGATGATGATGATAATTAATATGATGATAGTGATGATGGTGAGTTTGACAATCATGACGAGGATCATTACCATGATCTTGACGATGATGTTTGGTGGTGCTAGTTAGCTATTGATGCTATGCATGAACATGCTACATATTGTCTTATTACTTTATATATATTGAAAATTGTCAATGTTTTCATGGAAAATTACTATGTATGATGATATTACTACTTTTGGTTGGATGTTGTGAATTTTCCTTAAAATTATTCCCAAATGTTATGATATAAATTTGAATTCTTAATGTTATTTGAAAACATTGATATATTTCATTATTTAATTGAAATTGATAAAATGGACACAAAATCAATAAAAATTGATATATTTCACTACTATTAACTGAAATTAGCATTCTTGATTAATAGTAGCCACAAAATGAAGGACACCAAACAAAATGAAAAATGGATGGCATATTGGATGACAAATTTGTTGATGTATTTGTAACTTCAGAAGATATTCTGATGTATATTATCATTGTATGTTGTTGTACCCCCCTTAGAGAATTGTTTTCCTCCTTTCGGGATGTCATTATTGTGTCTAGACCTTGAGGTACAACCTTCGTTGTAATTCGGGGAAATAGTCCTTATTGTAACATCATGTAATGTACTTTTGGTGTCTCTATAGGAGAAGTCGGGCCTGTTAGGGTAAGAAGTCAGACCTAGTCATGTAATAGGTCATTCAATTGAAAGGTATAAATAAGGAGGCACCCTCCCTCGTTTATACACACCTCACACTCACTCAAGTTCACATGAGAGAGAGAGAGAGAGGGTGGAGAGATAGGTAGTTGTTGGAGACTTCTTATTACTAGGATTACTCATCTTATGAAACAGTCGTTGTGACTGTACAATTCTGAGGTAGTTTGCAGGTTTTTCTCCTTTATGGTCTCCATAGTGAAAATCCGTGTCTTGTGTATCTATTATATCTTATGCATATTTTTATAATTGTTATTCTCTCAGATTAAGATCATAACTAAGATAATAATATCTAGAAAAACTATCATGGTATCAATTCCTCTTTGAAAGAAGGCACTGTGCAGCAGCAAAAACTAGGGATTCCTAGTTCAAGGTCTTCTCTCCACATATCATCAAGAAAATAAGTCTAGGTTAACTCACCTCAATAGGGTGCATATTTTGGTGGAATTAGTTACATATTTCAAGAATTTTAAATTTTGACCTTGTCACTAGTGCTAGGAGAAACTAGGGCATCCAGTTTTGGAGGCTTCCCACCTCAATCTTCAAAAAGGGACCCTGTTGAGAAACTTGCCTCAAGTAGGCACATATTTCTATCTAAACAGAATTCCCAAAATCCTAGTTTGTAAAATTAGGGTTTCTATCACAAACCCTAGGGAATCCAGCTTCGAAACTAGGTCGGACACCTCAAATAGGTAATATCTAAATATTTTCTATTTCCATTTGAGGTTCTCATTTGAAAAAAATGCCTCACCATACTCATCTTGAGGACAATATTGGAAGGGTTGATAACTTCCGATCATGGATGTACATAATCTCCCTAATCCTTGAAGAGAATGATTTGGATCAGTACATCAATTGAGAAGTTACAAAACTGGAGGGAGATGAGGCTAAGGCTACTAATAAGAAGAATTTTTTTAAAGACAAGAGAATCAATGCAAATTCAATCAAGGATCACCTCATCCCCTATGTGTCATCATTAAAGACACCAAATGAAATATTTGATGCTTTGACACAGATGTTCAAAGGAAAGAACATCAACGAGAAGATGATCTTGAGGAACCAATTGAAGAATGTGAAGATATAGAACTCAGAGGCTATATAGTCATACTTCACAAGGGTTTCTAAAATTAAAGAACAACTTGAAATAATTGAAGAGAATATCAAAGAAGGAGAAAGTGTGATGACTACATTGAATGGTCTCCTTGAATCATGGGACTCATTCATTCAAGGAATCCGTGCAAGAAGGAATTTTATCTCTTTCATTCGAATTCGAGAATAATGCACATAAGAAGAATCTCGAATCATAACAAGAGAAGAGAATATGGGAGCAACTGAAGATCAAGCTCTCACAGTTTACACCAAGAAGAACTATAAGAAGAAGGAGAAGAAGGAGAACCATCATCCTAAACAGAATAAGGATAAGAAACAAAAGAATATCAAGAGAGATCCTTCCAATGTTCAATGTTATACTTGTGATGAAAATGGACACTTTGCAAGATACTGTCCCATCAAGAAAAAGAGACACTATCCTCATTTTTCCAAATACGATGAACCAACAAACAAAAGATTCAAAAGAGAGAAGGATGATTCACATGAAGAGTATGTGATAATCTCAACACTTACTGGCACTATCTTACATGGGAGCAGTGATTGGTTTGTGGATAGTGGGGCATCTAAACACATGACAAGATACAAAGAATCATTCATCAATATGTCTAAGCATGAGTCACCACATAAGGTGAAACTTGGGGATGATTATCAATACCCCATAAAAGGGAGTGGATAATATTCAAACAAGCTAGACTCTCAGAAATATTTAAAGATGAAGGATGTGTTATATCTTCCAGGATTGAAGAACAACCTTATGTCCATCTCTGCACTAGATGAAAAAGGAATGAGAGTTTCATTTGTCGATGGACAAGTTTTGATGTGGCCTAAAGGAAATAAAATAGATGATGCAACAATGATTGGAGAATAAGACAGAGTCTTGTAAAAAATAAAGGGACAACTTAAACAAGAATTCGTTCATGAGTCAATATAACTAAGTGAACTATGGCATTGAAGGTTTGCACATGTGCACTATAGAGCACTACCAATGGAAAGCGAAGCAGTCTCTGGACTTCCAGAGATCCACACAAAAGCATGAAGGCATTTGCAAAGGATGTGTACAAGGAAAGAATGTAAAGAAGACATTTCCCAGGAATGAAAGAAAAGCTGAAGGAATACTAGAGATAGTACACTCGGATTTATGCAGACCCATGTCTTCTAGCTCATTAAGTGGGTATGTGTACTATGTTTCCTTTATAGATTATTTCTCATGTAAGAATTGGATATATTTCTTGAAAGGGAAAAATGAAGTATTTAGTAATTTCAAGGAATATAAATCCTTAGCGAGAACCAAACTGAAAGGAAGATCAAAACTCTACGATTTGATAATGGTGGATAATTTACCTTAGAATAATTCAAGGAACTCTGTAGAGAGTCTTGTATTAAGAGGGAGTTGAGAAATCCATATAATCCTCAGTAGAATCAGGTAGTAGAACGAAAGAACCAAACCATAATGGAAGCAACGAAAGCAATGTTTCATGACCAGGATCTTCCTATGCACTTTTGTCTAAAAACAACAAGGACAACTGTGTATGTATGTACATAACCACACTCCTCATCGATTACTTGACACCAAAACTATGGAAGAAGCTTTCTGATGAGAGAAACTGGAAGTCAACTATCTTAGAATATTTGGCTTCGCAATGTACATACATATCCCAAAGGAGAAGAGGACCAAGATTGGTCATTCTGGGAGGAAGGGTATATTTGTAGGATACAGTGATACATCAAAGGCATACCAAATATACTTCCTAGGATTCAAGAAGATAGACATCAACAAATATGTAACCTTTGATGAAGACTTGACATACTTTAGATCCGGGATGTTGCCTATTCAAGAGGTCAAGGAAATTGAAGAAATGAGAGTCCGAGGCATGGAAATTGAAGACGAAATTCCAGAAGACCATGAAGATCATGAAATGACAGAACCATAAGAGCCGGTAGAGAGACTTCTTGAGAAGGACTCCCACAAGAGGAAACTAGCATGGACACAGGAGTTCATATAAGAAGAAGAAAGGAATGTCACTCAAGAAGGAATATGTATAGAAAGGAAAATGCCAAAGACTTAAAACAACTATGTGGCCTTATTGTGTAACATCATTGATAAGGAAGCTTCTATCTATGAAGAGGATGTAGAAAAGAAAGAATGGAAGGATGCCATGGTCGAGGAGTATTAGTCGATCATGAATAATGATGTATGGGAGATAGTTCTGAGACCGAAAAAGAATTCTGTCATGATTTAAAATTGGATCTACATGATGAAGCATGCTACAGATGGTAGAATTGAGAAATAAAAGGCAATATTCATAGTACGAGGCTTCTCATAGAAATAAGTCATAGAATACGAGGAGAAATTTGAACCCGTGGTGAGGTATACTTCCATTAGGATCATAATTTCCTTTGTTGTAGTTATGAAATGGAAGATACACCAGATGGATGTCAAGAAAACATTCTTGAATGGTGTAGTCAGGGAGGAAGTTCACGTGGAATAGCCACTAGGATTCGAGACACATGATAGGAAGACTCATGTGTGCAAATTGAAGAAGGGATTGTATTGATTGAAAGAAGAACTAAGGACATGGTATGATAGAATGGATAGCTTCCTAATGAGACAAGTTTTTACCAAGAGTAAAGCGAATTCCAACCTTTACTTCAATATTGGAGGAAGAACACCATTGATGCTCCTGCTGTATGTTGATGACTTGTTTCTAACAGGAAAATATGAACTTATGAAAGATGCAAGGAGGAGACTTGCTACAGAGTTCGAGATGAAAGACCTATGGATGATGCACTACTTCTTATGCATGGAGATGTGGTAGAGTGAAGATGGGATTTTCCTTAGTTAAGGAAAGTATGTAGTGAAGATTCTAAAGAGATTCAAAATGTTGGATTGCAAGGTGATATTCACACCTATGACATTAAACTTGAAGCTTTTTTGTGATACTTCATCTGAGTTGATTGGTGTCATGATGTATCATTAGATTATTGCATCATTGATGTATCTGACGAATACGAGACCATAAATATTCTTTGATGTGCACACCCTAAGCCAATTCCTAATGGATTCGATACATGTTCACCTGATAGCTACAAAGCATTTATTGAGGTACCTAAAGGGTACAATGGATTATGGGATCAAGTATGATGCGAATCAGAATATTAACCTACATGGTTATGATGATTTAGATTAGGCAAGTAGCAACATTGATAGGAATATCACTTTGGGTTACTCCTTCAGTTCGGTATTCTGCATGGTCTCCTAGTTTAGCAAGAG
Source organism: Pseudotsuga menziesii (assembly GCA_001517045.1). NCBI lineage: Eukaryota > Viridiplantae > Streptophyta > Pinopsida > Pinales > Pinaceae > Pseudotsuga > Pseudotsuga menziesii. Next base: position 70,866 of record LPNX011130912.1, read on the forward strand.
GCAGTCATGTGTGGTGATGAGTACATAGGAGGAAAATTATGTTGCCTCTTGCTCGGCTAGTTGCGAGGAGGTGTGTCTATGTAAGCTACTTCCTGATTTATTTGATATCTATTTAGATGTGACTTGTATCTTCTACGATAATTAGAGTTGCATGAAGCTGACAGAGAACCCTTTGTTCCATGAAAAGTTGAATCACATAGTGATTAAGTTCCACTATATTAGGGATATGGTGCAGAGAGGAGTAGTGAATCTCCAATACATGGAAAGGAATGAAAATATAGCCAATGTGTTGACCAAACCTCTAGCCAAAGTGAAGTTCAAGTAATTCATAGAAAGACTTAGTGTGATCTCGAACAAGACCCCTTGAAAGAGGGAGTGATGAGTTCTAGCATAGCTGGAGAGATAGGTTGTTTGAGCATAAAATCTCGGTGAAGATCAAAATTTGCTCAGACGTAATTAGTCCTGTAGGTTGTCCTTGGATGTAATAAGTCCTGGAAAAGCTCACACGTTATCCTTGGATGTAATCAGTCCTGATATGTTTCTATGATAGAAATAGAAAAATACCATAAGACATAGATGTGTGATATCTCACATGGGAAATGAGATAGGTTGTCTGAGTGGAAAAGATCATGGTGTACCATTTTTCTCAGAAGTAATCATTCCTGTAGGTTTTTTGAGTGTAAATACAATCCTTGGTGTGATACGTAGGTTACTCAGATGTTATCAGTCATGAGATAGGTTATCCAAATGTAGATATGAGCCTTGGTGTGGTACACAGTTTATTCATATGTAATAAGTATTATGGGTTCTCTGAGTGTAAATATGAACCTTGGTGTGTTAGACATGTAACTCAGATGTAATAAGCCCCGAATTTTGTCTGAATGAAAAAGATCCTGGATGCAGGTTGTTCAAACGTAATAAGTATTTGAGGTTGACATGGAATGTAAAAGCCCTGGTGTAGCACATTTTTTGTTCATAATCAGTCCTTATATATATATATATGTGTGTGTGTGTGTGTGTGTGTGTGTGTGTGNGAATGAAAGTTGACCATGGAGAGACGTAATGCACTTGGTGTGCTCCTAGGCGATTCTCACATAGTGGATGTTACAGGTTGTCTCAATGACATGAAAGATCTTGGCATACTACTATGGTGATAGAACGCAAGTGGTATGCATTTGGGCTATGCTGTGTGTGTTTTTTTTTATTTTGTGCAGGACAAAAGAGATGATATGGATATGGCAAGATAAAGGTAGGAGACGTAGGTTATTGCCATAAAAATGTAAAGAAGGTCTTGAAATATTAATATGCGATGGATTTATCATAAATGTGATGAATACCTGGATGGGGACTAGGCCTACACCCAACATGAGAAAAGGTTGGCTTTGTAGAAAATTTTGATGACAAATATCACCTTTCGATGATCAATAAGAAGATGATGATCGAAACAACTATGATGATGACTAGACCAGATGTGTTGATGGCTGTGGAAGAGAGATAATAAATTCCTATGTAAGAGTGAGTGTTGATGTATTTGTAACATAGGAATATATTATGATGTATATTGTCATTGTATATTGTTTTACCCCGCTTAGAGATCTATTTTCCTCCTTTTAATATGTCATTATTGTGATTAAACCTTGAGGTACAACCTATGTTGTAAGTCAGGGAAATAATCCCCAGTGCAACATCAAGTAATGTACTTTTGGTGTCTCTCTAGTAGAACTCGACCCTGTTAGGGTAAGAGGTCGGCCCCAGTCATGTAATAGGTCAGTCACTTGAAAGGTATAATTAGGGAGGTGCCCTCCCTAATTTTTACACACCTCACACTCGCTGATGTTTGCATGAGAGAGAGAGAGAGAGAAGGAGGAGAGATAAATGGTTGTTGGAGACTTCTTATTACTAGGATTATTCATCTTATGACATTATTTGTGACTATACTAGTTCGAGGAATTTTGTGGGTTTTTCTCCTTTATGGTTTCCCCGATGAAAATATTTGTGTCTTGTATATTTGTTCTATCTTATGCACATTGATGTACTTGTTATTATTTCAAAGAAAGAGCCTAAATAAGCTAATAAGATCTAGAAAAACTAACAAAATGGGACACAAAAGTGGATGAAATATTAGATGTAACACTAAATGCAAAACCTAATGAAAAATAGGATGCAAAAGTGGATGCCACATTAGATGCAAAAGTGGATGCAAAAAGGGATTCAACACCAGACACAAATTTTGGGACAAAACTAGGTGCCAATCTAGATGCAATACTAGGCCTAAAAGCAGGCTCAAAATAGATCACAACATTAGACAAAACTGGAGTCCTAACTAGACACAAAATTGGGTTATAAATTGGGTACAAAAGTGGATGCAACATTGGGTAAAACCAGTCATAGCACTGGGTGCAAAATTGGACACCAAAAAGGACATAAAATGGGATGAAAAATTGGATGCAATATGGGACAAACACTAGGTAAAAAATTATACACAACACTTGATGTAAAATTTTATGCAACATTAGACACACAACTTGATGCAAAACTAGGTGCATCACCGGGAACAATCCTAGATGCAAAAGAAGCTGTAAAATGGGACAAAAATATGGACCCAAAAAAAGATGTAAAATTGGATGCAAGATGGGACGCAACACTAGATGTAAATTTGGAAGTAAAATTAGACACAAAAATAGATGCAATAATGGGGCCAAAATAAGATGCAAACCTGGATGCAACACTAGACATAAAAATAGACACATCATTAGATGCAAAATAGGGTGCAAAATTGGGCATAAAACTCGGTGTAAAGTTGGATGTAAAACCAGGTGCAAAACTAAACAAAACAATGGATGCAAAACTAGGTGAAAATAAGGATGTAATAATGAATGAAAAAAATGATGCAATACTAGATGCAAAAAATATGAAAATTTTGGGTGCAAAATTAGACATAAAACTAGAGGTAAAAAAGTAATGAACAAAGGATGCAAAAGTTGGTGATTCATGAAATTGTAAAAGAGCGCTAGGTTTAGTGCTATATTGTTCACCATAATTGATAAAAATATTACACTAAAATCCGACGCTAATTCTATTTTTTGTTGTAGTGAGAGGAGATACAAGATATCAAGTATATTTCCTCATTAGATAAAAATAGTATTCAATCATAGTTGTGTCCCAATATAGTGGAAAAAGTATTCAAAAAATATTTTCTAAGCATGAGCTTATGAAAATTGAGATACAAGAGAAGAGGCTCTCTAGAACTATGAATGTGTTTGGTGCTAATATTTGGGATAATTGGAAAGAACACCAACTACTTTGGATGTTTTAAAGACCCATGTAGAAAGTAGTGGTGCTAGTGTTGGTTCATGCTCAATGGACCCAAGTGGGGGAAAGTGAGTGAGTGATAGTGGATTTTCATCCAGCTTCTCATTATTGAAGGAAGAAACTAGAGTAGAATCACAAAATATGTTGGGAATAGAATATGGTGTTGCCACCTAAAGCAAACTTAACAAAGATAAGTCTCCCAACCGCTAGGTTTGTTCTTGAGGGAAACTATGAGTTCAGAACCCACTATCACCTCAATTCCTAACTCCTCTGTTTAGACCCAAATCCCAAAGGTCAAGGGGGTTAGTCCCTACTTACTATGTTTATTAAAGGTTTTGATTAGGAGTTAAAATTTATTAATTCTTACTTAAGTTCAATGACAATAAATCATGTAAATATGCAACAATTTTCAATGACAAGCAATCCGTTTGCAAATTATAAATCCAACGTTAAAGAATGTAACAAATTAATCTCACATTTCTAGTTCCTTAACTATTGGGTTTAGGAGAGAATAATCAACACTTGTAAAAATAAAATGATAGATCTTGTAATGAAATGAATCCAAAATATTTAGAACATTTGATGAAATAAATTGCTCATTAAAATAGCTCAACATGCAAAAAATAAAATTGAACATGAAAGTGACTTGCTTCGAAAAGTAAAGAGCTTAAATTGTAAAGTGTTTTGAAAGTAAATGTGAGAATAAAACAAGAGAGCATTGTTTTGCAAGTGGTCGTGTAAATTTTAGTTCATTTTAGGTCTCACTTGATCTTAGGGAGATTAATGTGTGAAATAAGAATTGTAAATCCTAGCTAGGGTGACTACCATAGACACTTATCTCTTTTTATTTGAGAGATATTGTTGGGTGCTTAACAAGAGAACAAAAGGTTACCTTCTAGCTCCGCAAGTCAATCCTAAATATTGATGGGCACTCAACATGAGGACACTAATTTTCACGAGGCTCCCAAAAACCTCTACCCCTCTAGATCCATATGTCAACCTTTCTTTTCTCAATTTCTTATAAAGATAAAATTTGAGTTTCCTACTAATATATCCAACTCAAATATTCTCCCTTTCTTTTCACCAAGGGTCAGACCAACCGACTAAGGGAGTGAATATAGGGAGAAGATTGGGGCAATGGTTATTTACTTTGAAATAAAAAATAAAATAAATTCAAATAAATGTAACTATACTGGCCAACATGATATTACAAGGATGACAAATCCAATTGCCTTGCAAGGTGTGGGCAAAAAATCATAAATTGAAGAAAAATAACAAACTAACACTAGCCTCAAAATCCTTTTTCCGAATGGAAAGGGTGGGGCAAAAATAAAATTTCAAAAATGAAAAAATAATTTCTATCCCTTCTTCGATTGGTATGCAAGGGTGGGAAAGCCGAATTTCCTTTGTTCATAATGGATGACAAAACTTTAAGAAAATGAAGATTAATCCTAGCCACACAACTTTCTTGCTAAATAAAAGATGGGAAATGCAATAGAAAATAAATAATGGAATGAAATCAAGTAACGAATCATAGCCCCTCTTCACTTTCAATGCAAGGGTGGGAAATTCCAACCTCCTTTGCATGGAAGAGATGGCTGAAAAATAACTTCAAATATAAATTTGAAAAAATAAAATAAAAAATCACGTACAAGATGTTGCTAGAAAAAATGCACCTCTTGCGGACAAGATATTTTCCTCTAGTCTAAGTGGTTCAGATCTAGAACAAATAATTCACAACAGAATTGAAAGACTTTCACTAGAATGGGTGGAGATCTAGAATGAGTCTCTTTGATGGAATAGTGTCGCTGCTTCCTATAATGATAGCTCTTCATGGATGTACCTTCATGATCACATGAAACCAACAAATGAGATAAAAAAGCACCAGAATATGATCCACTATTCTATGTTAGTGACTAAGGAATCCAACAATAAAACACATGATAACAACACAACATATTTGATGGGAAAGGAATGAATTTTGCATTAAAGAATGAAGAAGAATTTTACAACCTTTGCCTTAGTGTCGATATGCTCGTTCACATTGCCAATATATTGTCCCCAAAAGCTCCAACTTGCTCCCTATATGCTCACCCTATTGATTTAGGCTAGAATTTCAATTCAACAGCATAACTTTTCTCTCTCTCAACCATGGATATGAGCCTACTTTTATAGGCCTTGGGAGGATAGGGATGGTTGATTAAATGGTGCGTGAGGTGGATAGGAGATCCTAAAAGGATGGATTTGGAATCCAGGTGGTCCTCGGGTGTAGGGATAAGGCTGCCACAAAGCCTTCCTTCGAGAAGATTCATGGAAACCTCTCTTTTTAACCTTTTACCAAGGGCACTACTTCTTCCTCACTATGACAGAGTAGTGACAAGGAAGAACTACGCCTTGAAGAAGAGGTAAAGGCAGTGGCACCTCCTGCTGCCAAAATATTAAAGGAGTTGTTGAAGAAGTTAACGCTTATTTACTTAAAGGCATAAGCGATGTTGGATTTTTATATGCAAGATTGATGTCTAGGCCAATATTTTTACTTCAAAACTTGGGATTCAGGAAAAATACTAATGTTTGGGACCTCGTCACATGATGATGACGAGATTTATGTGTAACAGAATGCCCCCCAAAGCATGATGCTAGAGGGATACGATAGGATAGAGATTTGAAAGAGAAATTTATCACTTCGAGGCAAGAATCGACTTGATCAGAGATCATCAACCAGGCATCTGCAATACATCAATACTTTTGAATCACAAACAAATGTGTCCTCATGATGGCTGCAGAAAAATAAAATATAGATCCATGAGAGATATTAACAAACATGGACTACTAGAATACAACATAGATCCATGTGATAGAGCACTCAAACTTGGGACATAAATACTAGAAATACACTATAGTTATATGTCAAATGAAAAAAATTTGAGCATATCCATGACCATAGAAATGTGGATCCATGATGGGACTTCATACATAATAATCCATCACAACATGGGGAGAAAGATATGAATGCTTTTAACAGATACCCACGGTCTTCGTCTCATCTTCCACAAAGTACGATTCTATCCATGTGATTACAATGATTTGAAGTTGAACATGGTAGAAACCACTTGATTACTAGTCAATGATGTAAACCATTAACAAGTGAGAGGGAGATCACCATTGATGCCAATGATTCCCAAGGTACAGTTAGTACAATCTCTTGAGTGTGAATAAATTATTTGATGTTGAACACTCAGTCGAATCTATTGATCAAAGGTCAATGATGTGAACCTATGCCGAGAGCGAGAGAATCTGTCATTGTGGCATACAGATCTCAAGGTACTAAACTTGTTTCTAAGACCAATTCCTAGATGATGAGCTGATGTCAACAGAAATAGTATTGTTGAAGGAGGGCCATGATGAATCCCACATCGACGACATGAAATTCAGAACAAAGTTCAGGAATTTTGTAGATAATGTAACCATGGGACTGAATCAAAAGGTACTGACACAAAGGCTGTTTTGACTACAAAGGTAAACTTTCAACTTCCCTTTGAACATCGGGCGACACGGCAATAGACTTGGCAGCATTGACTCGATGAGGTGGAACACAATGCGACATTGGACAATGCCTTCTTTGAAAGACTCAAAGGAGTGACATGACTCATGAAAGTGGATCGACTCAGAGACAAGATGAATACCCAATTGACTGAATGAAATGCAGACAAGTGCCATGTTCAAAGGTGATGACAAACTACCATTTTATTTGCAAAATGAATTGATTCCATTCCCTTAATTTCCCCATCATGTTTGATGAGTGCCTTTTTTTGTTTTTACGAGTTCAAAGAGGGTAACAAACACTCATTGTAGCTTGTCCAATGAAAATTCCAATTTCATACATTTTACGAACCTGAGAAAGGAGGGGTTTGTTCCTAAAAAAGGGTCTCTTATTTTTTAGTTTAATGAGTCCAATTAAAGTTAATTGGCTATCATTCATGTTTAGAGAGTCTGAACAAAGATAGCAGAAGACTCCAAAGGGTCCTTTTCCATAAATAGTCAATCCAAACCAAAAAAGAGTTAAACTACCATCAAAAAGATGACTCTTCAAGTACTTTTACGAGCGTGAAGAAGACAAGTGTGCTCGATAATATTTTCATATTTAGGGAGCCCGAAAAGATTTTAAAGAAGACTCCAATAGGTTTCTTTTGCGTGATGAACATGTTTTGTGAGCCTGAAAAATAATCAGAAAAAGATTCGAAACTTTGATACTAGGTTTTGGGAGTGTGATCAAAGTATCCAAATGAGAGCTAAAGGACCTTTTCCATTTTTCAAAATTATGAAAATTTCAAAAAATTAACTTCCCCATAGACAATACTATTTATTTCTGTCCCTGCAAGACTTTTAAAAAGGCTCTTAGTCTCCCAGAATATTTAAATTGACTTTTATAAACTATGTAAAAGGGTATTTTTGATAAAAATGATTTAAAAACATTAAAATAATATAAAAAAACCTAAAAATATGTTATAAAAGGTAAGTAAATAGTAAAAACCAAATCATTTACCACTTACCAAACCTTGGAGAGCATTTTGGGAGAATCAGAGTGCAAATTTCAATTGGATATTGTGGAGCCATCACCCGTCCATTTTCCGCATCGTCTAATCCACGTAAAATATAGAAACCTCCTCTTCCTTTCTATGGTTTGCATTTTTATTTTTGTTGGGTCTTGAAGAATTAAGAGAAACCCTAAAAAACACATGGCAGGCACCGCTTCTAGCCTTTACAGGAAGAGCGGTACCCAATAAGAACCGTAGTTTTCTAGTTTGCTCAAGAAGTGGCACTGCTCTGTCCTAAAGGGACAGGTGTGGTGTTGCTCATGAGGTCCATAAAACATATGCCCTGGTCAAATTAAGAGTTTTCAAGCATTTTTAATGGTGGAATATGCTTCTAAATGGCTCATTAATGGTTTTTGACAGGTCATTTGGTAAAAAATGGTGACTTAGAAGGAGAGACAACATGATGATGATGATGCCCATGCTGTAGGAGATGTGGGTTGTATAGCTGCCTTCAAAGGTTGTGGTCTCTTAAATTTATTCCATACTCGTAGCATGGTTTCACATGCACGTTTACTGGAGTACATCCTATGGATGTGGAATCCAGAAAAATGGTATTTTGAGGTGGGACCCCAGATTGTGACTATGGGGTGGAAGATATCTATTTCCTAATGGGGCTATCTAGACAAGGAGCACCTATTTATCTAACTGGGTGCCAAGGTGGATACATAACTACAAAGGAGCTTATTGTTCGCCATTTATTCCCAGGAACAAAGACGTCAGGTAAGAAGATACCAATCAAGTATGTGAGGGATCTACCACTTCAGACTGTTATATTTACTATGCAGAGGGTGCCATGTTTCCAAGGGGCCCACCAGGAATCCTGGGAACATATGCTATATTCCCTGGAGGCCATGGCACCTACAGTATACAACTAGGTTGAGGCACTATTACCTATGTTCAAGGATCAGCTAACGAAATGTCCACAAGGAGAGCTGAAGAGGTTTCGATATGGGACCATCCTAGCATGCTTCTTCTTTGAGAGGCCCCTCTCATGAGGACCTAGGTGGTATTCATAGAGATTAGGGCTAGAGACCCCCGCATGCTACGGTGGGTAGAGATTATGGATCGCACAGCAAGTGGCAGAGGCAGGGTCGAGTTTGAGGTTACCTTTTTCCATTGGTTGAGCGATAATATCCTCATGATTGAGGACTACACATATGTAGGGACTGAATTCCAAGGAGATACCAACCTACCACTACCACCTGGTGCTCAGTGGGGTGACATCGGTAAGAAGAAATACCCAAGATGTTGATTATGTTTTTATATTTTTATGTTTTATGATTTTTATGGATGATAACAAGACCTAAATTTTACACGAAGATGTTGGTGATGCACGACATAGGGGATCCTCCCTAATGGATAGGAGAGCAGGAGATATTTTTGTTCATAGAGGCTATGACGAGCTCACGGAGCTGGAGGATAACCTAGATTGAGTGACTCTGGATATCCCAGATGCTACTATAGATGACCTCCCTAAAAGGTTTCAAAGACATACCAACGGAGTATCAGTCTGCTTGCTACATAGGGTAGCAAGGGACATTATGTGCTACCACGAGCACCATTAGAGTGTTCTACATGATGTATCCCTAAAATATAGCTAGCTTCGTGATTTTTGTATCATTTTGTATGCTTGAAATACACAATACTTTAGATGAGGTATCGTGACCATATTTTTAGTAAAAAATACTTTTTATACATATATATACAGACTCAGTTCTGGTGTTTACATGTGCTTCAAATGGATGAATTATATTTACATGAGTTTTAAATTTTTCCTACTTTTATTTTATGTTATGATTGACCATGTTTATTTTAACAAGTTATGAATGGGCAATATGCCAGTCCAGAATGAAATTTTCCAATGAATCAAGAATCATGTTATCATACCTAAGGATATTCCTGTAAGTGATGAAATCGAATGACCTTTCTAACAGACGCACTCTCCAAAAGAGGAGGAGAAGTGTAGGGTTCCTGATAGTGTAAACATGATTTAGGTGACAAACCACTAGTTGAGAGTCCATAAACACTACCAAATCATTAATCTCCCGAGATGCAACCTCGGTGAGTAAACCTATCACTGCTTGATACTTGACGATGTTGTTGGTATCCAAAACAATACAAACTGCTCCCGAACTAACTAAAACTTGAGTTGTGGAATACAACACCCAAGCCGTTGAAGAAAGGTTCAAGGTATGACGACATGCACGATCAACAAAGCCATAGAAATCCATCCAATCTGCATAACCAAAACATGGTATAAATAGTATGGACATCAAACTCAAAACCATATTGAAAATGACAAAACACACTGAAAGCCAAATATACATATCTACAAGGTAACATACAAAAATGTCTTAAGCATAGTACCTCTTTAGGTACAACCCATTGCGAGGTTGCCCAAAGGCTATCCCATCATAATCTACGAGCTCATAAACCAATTTGTCTAATACTTTACTAACGAAAAAGGGACCATACCACATGGATTCAAACTTTCCCTTCCCTAGTTGATCATGTCTCTGATTGTAAGTTAGGACTAGGTCACCTTCATTGAAGACATGAGGTTGAACATAGTTGTCATATTGTGCCTTGAAGCATTTTTTGTGTACCTCATTATCCAAGGCATCATCTCTTCTACTTTAATCAAGGTTAGTAAAATACAAAAATATTTCTTCCTCGGCGGAACTGTTTGGGATAATTTCTACTGCAAGTTTAAGTGACAGAATTTGACACTCAATAGGAAGGATGGCTTTTAGTCCATAGACCAGCTGAAAGGGTGTGAAACCGGTTGCCATTTTTACTGAAGTCCTTCAAGCCCAAAGTGCGGAAAGGAGAGTCAAGTGCTAGTTGGATTTGTGATCTCCAGCCATCCTATGCAACATAGTTTTCAAAACTTTGTTAATGGCCTCGACCTGACCATTAGCCCATGGGTAATATCGAGTTGAGTTTTCATGGAAAAAACCCAGCTGAGCACTCAGATTAACCATCATCTGATTCCATAAATGAGATCCGTGGTCAGTGACTATAGTTTGTGGGACTCCAAACCTAGCTATCACATGGTTGAATAAAAAGAGGGCGACGGTCTTACCAACCTCCACATATGTAGGCATTTCTTCAGTCCATTTTGTGAAATAATCCATGGGTATGATGATGTAACCATGCCCCCCGGTTGAGGTAGGATTAAAATGCATAAAATAAATACCCCATTTGGCAAAAGGGCCAACTACAATGATGGGGTTTGAAGGACCAGGGTGGGTGCACTTTTTCGGATAAAAGTGTTGACAGGGAGGACATTTCTTAACCGCCCCATGACAATCTTTGAATATTGAAGGCTAGAAATACCCATCGCGAAGGATTTTATGAGCTATAGCCATCGCAGAAAGATGACCGCCACATGCTCTAGAGTGGCAATCATTCAAAATCATTTCATCCTCTTCATGTTTAAGGCATCGTCGAAGGATAGAATCAATACCATGTTAGTACAATGTATCATTCAGAATGAGATAGTACTTTGCATGGTAACAGATACGATGACGATCATCACAGGATATGTCAGGTTGAAATCTCTGAGCATGGACATAGATGATCAAATATCCATACCATGGGTCAGTTGTGTTTATCAAGAACAAGATTTCATCCAGGAATGAATCGTTGGGCTCAAATTCTCTCAAAGCATAGGGAAGGTCACACATCAGCTCCACGAAAACCAAGGATTTCTTCAAAGTATCCTTGGAAAACTCAAGATCAAAGTCCTGTAGGATAACAATCCAATGAGAATATTTCTCCCCTAGCACCTGACGAGTCAGAATGTAGTACATAGGGTTTTGATCTACGAGTACAATTGTGGTATGAAGAAGAATGTAATGACGAAATTTTTGAACAGCAATGACTGTGGCCAAAGCCAACTTCTCCACATGCGAGTAACGAGTTTCGGAGTTAGTGAGACTCTTACTCATGTAATATATCATGTGTTCTTGGAAGTTCAGATCGTCCTACACTAGAACAATTCTAATGGTAGTAGTGGAGGCAACGGCATACAAGATAAAGTCCTTTGAGTAATCTAGGGGGTGTATCACAGGTGAATGGACCATAGCATGCTTCAGATTATGAAAGGCTCATTGGGCCTGGTCATCCCAAAAGAACGGAATGTCCTTCTTCAGGAGACACATATAACCGTGCATTTTCTCTGTGAAGTTGTACACGAAATGATGAAGAAAGTTTTCCTTCCCTTGCAAAATTTGGAGCTCAGTAATGTTTTTCGAGGTGGGTAAGGCCAAGATAGAAACAATTTTCAATGGATCAATATGGATGCCATCTTTGGAAACCATGAATCCAAGATGGCATCCAGTCTCAACACAAAATAAACATTTGTGTGGATTCAACCATATGTTATAATGACAACACCTAAGTAAAATGTCTCTAAGATTCCCTACGTGGTCCTCCCGTTGCTGTGAATGAGCAGGGAGATTGTCAAGGTATGGCTCCACGATGTGCTTGATATCGTGAAAGGAATAGGACATGGCTCGTTGGAATGTATCTCCAGCGTTGTTTAGGAAAAAAGGTAACTTTTGATATGCAAAGGTTCCCCACGGGAAAATGAATGTCATTTTATGCTGATCGGCGGGAATAATCTCTATCTGATTGTAGCTAGAAAATCCATCCATAAAAGAAAATATGATGGCCTCAGCGCAGTTATCGATGATATGATCGATGTGTGGAGTAGGGAAATTGTCCTTAGGACAATCCTTATTCAAGTCTCAAAAATTGATATAGACTGTAATAGTTCCCTGCTTCTTGGCCATAAGGACAATATTAGATACCCATTCCATCAGGGGTACGAGATAAATAAACCCCGCCTTCAGAAGTTTTTCTACTTCAGCTTTAATAGCCACAACCTTCCTAGGATGGACTTGACATAAAAAATTTTGAACAGGTTTTTCGATGGGATAGGTTTTAATATCATGTATGACAATTGACGATTGATACCAGGCATCTCCTCATAAGTCCAAGCAAAAATATCAAGGAATTATTTGAAAAGAGCTCTAAAATTTTTAGTTTCCTCCGTTGAGCAGTTTTGGCCTACGTGAACGTGCTCAATTGTCCCAAGCTTGAATGATATGTCAATCGAGGTTGTCTTAGTGACATTACAAACATTTCCTTCAGAATCTATGTTTTGCAACAATGCATGCATTTTTGGATGGGTGACAATATTAGTAATGATAAGCGATATAAGGTCAAAACCTACCGAACTGGCATTGGGAAGAAAATAAGATCTATGATGGTGATCCTCCCATATGGGTTCATTCAAACTCATGATCTCCATGATGGACTCGTCTGAAGGAAAAGTCTATGTGAGATAGTCTATAGTGGGAAGAGAGGGTTCTATCCAATAGGGAAAGTAGTAAGGATCTGAAGCTACCAAATGAAGATCATTCAGTTGGACATCGAAGGAAGATTGGACAACATCATACAGTGCTTCATAGGGTCCAAGAGAAGATGAATCAAGAACTTCTTTTCCTTTAGGACTATAACCAGTCATGGAAATCATGTTCACGGTCGCTACTTCCATAATAGGAGGGGCTGAAGGAAACACTCCCATAAGGGTTGAATCCTTCAACATACCTACCCCAATCGACTAATACGGAGGAGGGGAATGACCTAGCATAGGGATGTTATTTGTGGTTGGAGCAGTAACATTTGGTGAACAAAAGTCAATTTGATCAATAGTTACAATACTTCCCAAATGAGGAAACTAGAGAGTTCGAAAGACCGTTGAAGCAATGACAGTCATAGCATAGAACAAGTTTATCCCCAATAGGATATTGTAATCGAACAGGGCATCAACTACTTCCACCTGAATGGAAATTGTATTTCCCCCAAGATTGACTGAAAGGGTTGGTAACAGACCATGAGGCTAGAAACCTCGTCCATCAAAATATTTTAATGTCGTAGGAGACTTTGTAAGATCGGGAGAACCAATGGATATCCAACATGCTATAGACAAAACTGAGGTTGAAGCTCCCTCATCCAGAATAGTCCGAGGAAATTTCTACCAATTACTATAGAGGAAATTGAAAATGCGAGTTGGTGAGGTAATATGGATTTATAGTTCTCCACATTGAAATGGATTAGGTTGGTGTTATCTAGGTCTAATGCCCCTAAAGCCATTAGCAGGTTTTTACGCTACATTGGACAACTTTGGAGTACCTCAAGGGTAGACATCGCACAAGGTGCCTAAGCTAAATATTCAACAACATTATAGAATTGTGAAGCTCAGGCATCGGGATTAAAAACAAACTTCCTGAGGGTAGCCTTAGGCGGTCATAAAATCAAATCAAGATTAGGTTTCTCAATCACAAGAGGACCACTAGATGAATATGGAGGGGAACTAGTAGAAGTAACTTTCTCGAAAGAAGGATTTTTGTCCTTGTTCTCTACTGGCTTGTCATATGAATGAATACAAGTATTCAAATTGATGGTATCTGAGGAGATCATTCTTATTTATTTTGTAGAACCAGAGGTCCCTTGATTATACATGTGGTCTATCAATTGTTACAGAGACGGGAAGGGATCGATAAGCACCGCGGGTGTAGGGCCACTCTTATAAAATTTACTAATCTCTTCATGACAAGGGTTCTCCTTCATGAAGTGATGACCACCACACAACAAGAAGGGATACTTAGATTTTGTCTTCCCTTTATTGTCATTCTTCGTGGCCCTAGCCTTGGGATTCTTCTGTTGGTTTCTAGGTTTTTTATTTTTACCTTTTCTTTTTTCTTATTACTAGGTGTTTGTGTACTTTGAATAGCATTTAACTCAGTGGAAACCGTAGGATTTGAAGGAATAGTAATAGAAGAATTAGGTTGCTTGGCAGGTTTGACTGCTAATGAGGGCTGGATGGAACCAACAACCCCATCAACAAGAGTCTCTGTAGGTGGCTTGGCAAGGTTTGTGATGGGATGAGGAGCTTGAGGGATTAGGTCATACAAAGTTATGTATTGGGAATATACCAAGTCCAGATACTGAGCATGTATAATATCCTTATCTTCAGTAACAACGCCATCCATAGCCACATTTTGGGGAATGGGAGGCAACAAGGATTTCGTGAACCAATCCGCTAATAGTTGGTCTAGGATGGGAGATTTAATTAGTCATCTCTACCATCTCCACTCATTGATATGGTCCGATGTGTGTGTGGAGGTATTTTGATGGATTGAGGTCAAAAGTTCCGTACCCGTTTCATAATGAATGCGTAGCTGAAAGTGTGTGATAAAAATAGTTGCCAATGAGTTGAAATCCACAAACGAATGCTATGGAAGTTCAATATACCAATTTGCGGCTGTACCTGTCAAATTTCATTGAAAGAGTCTCAAACAAATAGATTCATCCATCAATCAGTTCGAAAAATGCCATAGATGAAAAGCCATGACATGATTTTTAGCATCATCTCCATGCTTCCCATCAAACTTTGGGATGTATGATGGTAACTTGACTAGAATAGTAGGCCATGAAGGATTGTGCTGAATGGGATCATTTATCAACTTAGACAAATTAGGTAAGTCCTAAGTTGATAGGAATGGAAGTTTTCGATTAGGTTCGACATACTGGTAGTATTGATAAGGCATATGTGTACTAGTAGGACCATAAGCTGATTGATATATTGGTTGCTGAGCTAGTTGATGGGAAAATGATCCTCCCAAAAATCCTCCCAAAGGGGGTGGGCCTCCAAGAGGAATTCCACTTGGAGGTGGTGGGCGTCCGGGTGGTTGTGGATCTTTAGGTGGTGGTCCCCTAGAAGGTGGACCCCCAGGTGGTGGACGCCCCAAAGGTAGGCCTCCAGGTGGTGGGAATTTGGGTAGTGGTCCTTTGTAAGGTGGATCTCCTTTAGGTGGGACTTTCCGTCGTGGCCCTCCAAAGGGTGGGGCACCATAAGGTGGTCCTCCAACACCTCCATCAGTAAGAATAGGTATTCCTCCCATTTCGACATGTAGGACCAATTAGTTTGAGCCCACGGCATAAAACTGTTTCCAAGGTAAGGGATTCTAGGATACATATTTCCTGTAAATGTAGGTCAATAGTTCATATTTTCTACAGGTAGTTGATTGCTTGGGTAGCCATAACCCCAAGAAGACTAGTTAACTACAGGTTGTTCCCTTAAGGGTTGGCTTGAACTCGATGGAGGGTTTACCATATTGGTATGGGTAGGAGGAACAACCACTGTGGGTTTTCCTATAGTAGAAGTCTTTTTAGTACTAGTATAAACTCCACTAATAGATAACGTGATTCGTACTAGGGTTCGGCCCTTGACGTTGGAATGTACTGACACCATTTGACCTAAGGATTTCCCCCCAACTACAGAGCATATGAAAGGACTAGAAATAGACCTAGGATTTACAACTGTAGGGTTGGAGGTTTGACCGAGATTATGAGAAGTCACTCTACGAGTTGGGACATCCTCAATAGGAGCCAAGGTCTCAGCAAGCAAACAATATCCAGAAGGAAATGGATTTGAAAGAGGGGGTAAAAGAGCTGACATAGGTTCTCTGTAAGATACAGGTGAGGGAACAATTCTTTCCATTATCTATGAAAAATTGCGAGCGCGATCAAGAGATGCTTGAATTCTCCTATATTCATCCTCACCTGGAGGAGGGTTCTCAAAAGAAGGCCTAGTAAACCCAAATTTTGAAATTTCTTGACCCACAAAAGTTCTCCAAAAAGGAGCATTAGGGACATATTTAGTTTCAACAGGACTATCAGCATGACCTTCCACCAGAGAATGAAAGGAAGTGTTAGCCATAGGAGGATGTTGGACCAAGGGATTAACGTAAGCAATGAATTGTTCTCTGCTTTCCACAATTGTACTTCTTTCCACATGGGAGTCAGTTGCAGCTCCTTGATATATGGATTCCATTGGGCTCTCCCCTATGATAGGTGAAAAGTTGGGTGTTAAGCCCTGGTTTCTTCTGGATCGTCTCAACTTAAACTCAGCTAGATTGTATGGTCTCTTAAAACCTAACCTAGGGTTTCAAAACTAGGGAAATCACACAAAACTTATCCTATACAAAATACAGGCCATAAGAAAACTTAAGTGACAAGAGGGGATGAATAAGCCAGTTCCTCACTAGGATTGTCAAGTTTTTGCATCTCACAATATACCGTAGGGTCCAACAACAAAATGTAGTGTGGAGGATCAAGCATCCCTCACCTGAATACGTAACTATCTAGATGGCACATGCATAGTAATCTCCCCAAGTGTTGTTCTCTGTGTATTGCGCCAACAAGAAGGCAAAAATGGATTTTCTCATATGGTCTTAGGAATCTTAGAAGGACCTCTCTATATACACAAGGTACGTGGGAGTTCAAATCCACAGTAGTGTTGTCTAATGCACAACCATTCACAAGGGGCATTTCGATATACAATTGAGTATGTGAAGTACCTTTCGATATACCTCAAGGGTAGGTGAAATTCCGTTCTATATACCGATGGCATGTGGAAGAATTGTGTAGGTCATGGGTTGTAGTGCAGGCAATAAATGACAACTCCTACATTTTACAATGCTGGAACACGTCTCTAACCTATCACTCAAGTTACTAAGATTTTTAACCTATAGATACCGTTAATTTTAAGTTGAATGGTTAGGTGAATGCATGGATTTATGATATAAATGTAAAACCATGCAATTATGATATGCAAAATTCTTTCACTTTACCATTCAAAGAATGCCTACTTGGGGCAAGCGGAGAGTATTTTGTTTTTCAATATCGTTTCAAAACCATAACTTTCCCAAACAATCTAACTCAACAAAACTTTTTGAGAATACAAACAAGCAATATACTTCTAATATAGTATTTGAAAGCAAGCAAATAGGGTGATATCTCTTTTCCTAAAAAGAAAGACAAAAAACACTCAAAGAAATACTAAGTACTTTTTCAATTTTTCTTCAAAATGGAAAGATCTAACTTAAGACTACTAATATTTTTTCTTTTGATTAAGACAAGAATGTAAAAAGAAAGAAGAAAAAATGGAGATCTGAAAGCTTATGAGGCTAGTCAGAGATCCAATAATTCATCTTCAAACATAATTATAACCAAATCTCAACAAAAAAATCCTTTTCAACAAGAAAAAAGAAGTCTTTCATAAACTTAAAGAGAAATGAAAGCAAGAAACCAATAAGCAAGTCTTCCTTTTCAGTCTTATCACACACCAAGAACGCGATCTAACTGAGCTAAAGCTTCCAAGCACTCCTTTCAAAAATAAAAACCAAGCATACAAGAAATGAATATAATGAGCCTAACCTATCTTTTTGAATTCAACAAAATAAGCATTTACCACATCTAGGATTTGAATTTTAATTGGTCAGATCTCTGCAAATAAGTCCAAACATTCAGAACTGAAAGCAAAAACCAAACCAAACTTTGCAATGACAAGTTTTAAAAAGGCCTACCTAGCACCAATTCTTGAGGGCCACTGACAGAGCAGTTAAGGGCATCACCACTTCTTGATTACTACGAATAGGAGGTGGCACCACTTACTGATCACTGAGTATAGGTGGTGGCACCGCTTATTACCCATAGTGCATGCACAGTGTCCTGTAGAAGTCAGAAAACTAGAGAATGGTGAAAAATCAAAGTTAATCACAGAAGTACTGGCATAAAAATAATGAATTGACAGGAATATAAAGTACAAAAGGTAATAATGACTCATATATGAAGATATCTGATGATACCAGACCAAGATCTCACTAGATCAGTTAGTATATCTGATGAACTGAAACAAGATCTCACTAGATGAGCTAGTAGATTTGACTGATGAAATACTGGAGCTTCGAATAAGATTTGACGACTGAGGAATATGAGATGTACTGAAAAATATTACCTAGCAAATTCGCCATATTTTTTGATAGGAAAAATGCACCTCTTGCAAATAAGATCTGTTCCTCTAGTCTGAATGGTTCAGATCTAGAAAAATAATTCACAACAGAATTGGAAGACTTTCCCTAGAATGGGTGGAGATCTGGAATTAGTCTCTTTGATGGAATAATGTAGCTTCTTCCTGTAATGATAACTCTTCATGGATGTACCTGCATGATCATATGAAACCAACAAATGAGATAAAAAAACACCAGAATATGATCCACTATTCTATGTTAGTGACTAAGGAATCCAACAATAAAATACATGATAACATCACAACATGTTTTATGGGAAAGGAACCAATTTTGCATTAAAGAATAAAGAAGAAGTTTACAACCTTTACCTTAGTGTCGATATCCTCCTTCATAATGCCAATATCTTGTCCCCAGAATCTCCAACTTGCTCCCTCTATACTCACCCTACTGATTTAGGCCAGAATGTCAATGCAACAACATGACTTTTCTCTCTCTCAAGCATGGATATGAGCCTACTTTTATAGGACTTGAGAGGATAGGGATGGTTGAGTAAATGGCGGGTGAGGTGGATAAGGGATACCAAAAGGATGGATCTCAAATCTAGGTGGTCCTTAGGTGTAGGGTAAGGGTGCCACAAAGACTCCTTCGATAAGCTTAATGGAAACCTCTCTTTTTCACTTTTTACCAAGGGCACCGCTTCTTCCTCACTATGACATAGTGGTGACAGGGAAGAATCGTGCCTTGAAAAATAGGTAAAGGTGGTGGCATTTCCTACTATCAAAATATTAAAGGCATTGATGAAGAAGGTAAAGCTTATTGACTTAAAGGCAGGAGAAGTGCTAGATTTTCATATGCAGGATTGATGTCTGGGCCAATATTTTCACTTCAAAACTTGGGATGCATGGAAAATACTGATGGTTGGGACCTCATCACATGATGATGATGAGATTTATGTGCAACAAAAGAGACTCTCTTTAACTTGTTACAATGAAATAAATTTCAGCAAAAGAAATGAGAGAAAATAAGTAGGAAGAGTGAGATTTCACCCCTTCTTGGTAGTGGTTTTGAAGTCCTTCCTTTTTGTTATCATTTGCACCATTTTGTGAGTAAAATTTGTCACAATTTCCCCTTTCTATCACAAACTTGCTAAAAACCAGCAAACCAAATAGTGGTAAAAATGCCCAAAATCACTTTGGGGCACTATGAGCGTTAGTTAAAAATATGTACAAAATGTTTACAAAATTTATCAACTAACTAGATTCAAATAATTCGAGATTGCAAGTAGTTAAAAAATATTTAAAATGTGAATATGATCAAATAAATATGCAGAAATTTAGGAGAAAATTCCCTTTCCTCTTCAAAGTTTGAAGAAGTGGGGAATCCAACCAAGGAATCTCACTGTCCAATTCAAGCAACCTGAAACTTGAGAGATCTTTGCTACAAAACTAAGAACAAGGTGATATTCATATGAAGAGCCTAGAAATCATAAACTTCAACCAAGAAAAATATGAAGTTCTTAACTACAAAAATGAAAACTGACAAAATCTATGGAAAAAATACCACAAATCTCACCAAAGAAAATAATTTTTCTATTTTGGACCCCCCAAACATGAGAATTTATTGAGAATGGAATAAAATCACCATAGAGAATCAAAGGCACAAGATTTCCTCCAAAGAATTTTATTCACAAAACCAAATGGATGAAAATTACAATGGCCCAAAATGAGAGAAAAATGGAAACACGAGCAAGAGCATAAGGGATTGTCACCAAAATGATAATTTGAAGCCTCCTTAAATAGGAAAAGATTGAATGGATACTGCATTTGTATGTTTTCCACTTGTCATATGAGTGAGAGAAGGGCCCATGGAGAGGGGGACACGCTTCCTAGAGAGAGAACGTTCAAAATTAAGAAACACTTGCATGGGTGGATTCTTTTTTCTTCTAATATCACCTTAGGAACATAGTTTAACTTTAAGAAACAATATTTACACCCTCTAAGTGACTTTCGGCACCTCCCAAATTTTTTTTATTCTAATTAATGGCCCAATTTTCTTGTTTTTTTTACTGACTTAGGGAAACATGCCCAAAACCTTAGCAAAAATTGTCCAAATGAATTTAATCATGGACCAAGGGTTTAGGGGGTATCATTTATTTGGTTTTGAGTACCCATACCACTATTTATGGGAATTAGGTGCAACACAACCATCTTTACATTACAACATTTTGATGCCGAGGAACCTTTTTTAATCACCAAAAATTAAAAAATCCTAGGAAAAACTTAATGAAATTTTGCAAGACTATGATTAATGTCTAGCATGGTAATATAAAAGATTATTAGATCTTAATCACCCCATGGAATCAGTCCATAGTATTCCTTTCACCACTTTAGAGGAATTTTTGAGTGAAAAACTTAGATAATTAAACTCACTAAAAACGAATTTTAATATCCAAGGGAAAATACACTCGATGAAAGGAATTCCCTAGTGATAAGGTCTTAGGAAACTAAGTTTTACAAAATTTGATCCTCATGCTGACATATCATTAGAAAATCCCCCGCAGGGGTGCAAAAATTTCAAGGACTAAAGATAAGAAGAGAAAGAGAAAAATCGTCTTGCTTGAAATTTTTTGTCTAGTACATCTTTCTTGTCTCCAAGGTACATGATAAAATTCCATGGTACATAGTTTCCCACCTAGTTGGTTAGGTGGTAAATATTCTAGCTCTGACTATGGAACGCGTGCTCAATCTAATCTCCAGGAAAGGAGATGATACAAGAACTTGGAAATCCATGGTTATTATAATCTCCAAAAGCATCTCAACTTGACAAGAAAACCTTAGTAGCACAAGTTTTATATAAATCCAAGGAACCACAAGTTTTTCTAACTAACAAAATTATTAGTATTCCTCAAGAAATGCAGAAAGTAAATGCTCACTTTAAGGATATTATTTAATTACTCTAAGAAAAATAAAATATACATCTTAGGTAAAATCAAACATCCAATGCAACCACCTAAACATTTTATCAAATTTAAAATTTGTTTCCTTGTATTTGGTTACGATCCAAAGAAAAGATACATTTATTAAGAAATGAAAACCTGTAATGTGATATAGAATGGGTGGGATGGATGGGTAATCATAGGCATGGACAATGTGATCAAACAACTTCGTAAACTGACAGGTGATCCTATAGGATTCTTCTATTGAATATTGGATAGAAGTAATGTACACATATGCATGATGAGGTAGAACAACAACTTCATCATATTGTTACAAAGCACTTATTGAACGATAATTATTTGTATAAGCCCCAAGTTTCTCTCAATCATAAATAAACTATGCATGTTAAGATGATGATTGAAATTGATGTTCCACTAACTACATCCCATCTGACTCTTCTCTACATTTCTTCTTTATTCTTTCATTACTGATGCTTATAGCTCATACTGATCATATGAAAAAAATGCATGCTTTCCCTCCATAAAAATATTTTCCAGGTGTTATGAGGGATATCTACCTTATGAATTGGGGTCTTAGGGTCACCAACATACTAGGGTATGACTTGTAGACATAAAAAATTTAGAAATGTATACAAGAGAAATAGGTTTAGTGGAACATGTACCTTTTTACTGACTGTTGATTTGAGCTTTAACCTTCTTCCTTAGATGCTCCTCAACCTTCTGATCTTCTATACCTGCAACAAAGATTGATTTTCCTCCACAATATCCCTTATTTTTATATAAAGAAACATGAACAAATTAAATTTTCATTTAAGAATAAATAACAATACATACCATGATCCATAACAACGAAGGAATGCACTAAGACAATGTGGAAGAAATACACTCTTTATTAAGAAGTTCAGGAAACATTAAAACCCTATTTGAGACAAGCTTATTTGTAGACCAAGAAAATGGTTCCTCTTTCTCCTCTCTCCAATGGATTCCTCTAGCATAACCTTGCTCTCCAAAATTGCTTCCCCTATCCTCTACCCCTCCCCTCTCTTTATAGTTGTTGGTGAGGAGAGGTTTTGAGGCATAGGATGGTTATGGGATTTAGGGAAGTTATCAATCCGAACCCAACTTCCTCTAAACTAATCATGTTTTTATTTTTAAGTCTGTTTTAGTGGAACTCCCATGTATGTATAAGGAAACTCGTGACTGGATCTTGAATTTTATGAAGGAAACTTGTGAGTGCAACTTTTTAGGTAGAAATCGTGGGTTGCATATGGGATGACCCACGAGTGACACATGACTTGTCACAAGAAGGATCACGAGTGCAAGGAAAACTTATTTATAAAAATTGGGAAAGCTGAAGGAATTAGTACATACTCAAGAAACAACTAATATATAGGATTAAGGTCACTTCAATCCATAATTTCCTTTTGTGTATCGACAAGTTGTATTCAATATGCAGACAGAAAAGTGACATTTAATTGTATAATAGATGCCCCCTAATGTGTGAGGTCAGAGGGTAGCGATGGGAGAAATACATTACAATATTTTAACTCAGAGGACTCAGAATCAAGGTCGTAGAGAAGTACCTAAAACAAAAAAATCAAGGTGATTTACAAAATCATCACTAAGGATTCCATGTTCAATAATGTGAAACACTAGATCCTTTACAAGATTCATTTACATCATATAATACGGGAAATAGGGCCACATCTATTTTACAATGGTGTATCAAAGACACAATAGTACAATGATAGACCTTCAATAGCCAGAAATAGTATCACATAATCATAGCACAATCATGCACAACTTAGGTTATATAGGATGTAACCCAAGGTCTTCGTCCAAATCCATAGAAACCAATACGAATCCTTCCATGTGAATACCTGAGTTGAAGTCGAACATGGAAGGATTCCATCGGAGTGTTAGTTATAGATTTGTACTAAAAAAAAATGCATAGGAGTCCACTAATATGAGTAGCGGATCCTAAGGTACTATCTTTGAAACTCTAGGTATTCTTCTAGAGGAGGTACTGATTGGAAGCCATTTTGCGAGAAGGAAGGAACTGAATCCTTCAATAGGTCACATGAGTAACTAGTAGACTGGATAAGGGAATATGTACATAAGATGATCTCAAAGATGGAAGTGATAGGCATCGAGATGAACATACAGGGGTAAATAGCCTTGAACAATGAGCATGACATAGAGATAACCAAAGGAATATTTATACTTTCAATTGGTACAACTAGACTTATCATCCATGTAGGAGACATGAACAAATTCCCCATGTATTGAGGACAAGTGGAGGAGTAATTATTCCAAGTGATAGTTGAACTGAGAAGTGAAAAAATGAGACATGAGTACCAGGAGACTCAAACTAGTGCTTTGTTGAAGGATGAATTGATTCCAAAAAACATATAATCCAAAGAATGTATTTATTCCTTTCATTTCTTGTTAAGTTTTAATGAGTCCAAGAAAGTCAACTAGAGTCTTTCTTGACTTTTTAGCAAGCTTGAAGAAAGGAGAGAATAGTTGTTTGTATAATACTGATCCATGGATTTTACGATCTCGAATTAGTGAATGCTCATTGACGCTTTCATAGTTTCGAGAGTCTGAAAACTCCAAAGAAGACTCTATACGAGTGATTTTTCATAAATTTAGTCTCTTGAATCCAAAAAAGTATAAAACAATCCAAGGGAGAACTCTATTAGCTTTCAAAGAATTAAGGTATCATTTTTTTACTTAGCCGAGAAGGTTCGAAAAAGAAGGTAAACCATCACCCAAGTTACGGTCCTTCAAAAGGAATCATGTAGCCTTATTTTAACGAGTGTGAAGGAAGGAAATATCACTCATAAAGTTCCATTTGTTTACGAGAATGGTACATACAACAGTAAAATCAGTGCTCTATACTAAGGTTTAACCAACATGACAATGACATAAAGAATGCTCAGAATATTTTTCATGTTTAGGTCTAGAGCATGAAAAACAAAAAAGTAAGCTCAAACAGGTTCCTTTTCCATAGGCTTATTCCTCGAGGCTTGAAAAAGAGATAAATCTATACCTGAAGATACTCTTCTATCTTTCGAAGAAAATAGAGTATTCCTTTTTTCTAAATAATTCATATGGTTTGAAAAATTATTAAACTTATACCACTATGAATGATCCTTTAGTTCCTTTAACGAGTCTAAAAGGACAATAAAATATGCTATCTAGTCATGTTTAAAGAGTCAAACCTGGGTTTGAAGATAACTCCATAGGGTGGGAATCTTATAATCAAAGGTAATTTAGTAAAAGATACAAAATGAGGCTCATTTTTATGTGAAAAAAAAATACAAAGGCTCCCGCAACCTAGCACAAATGCAACATGGGTAGCAGAATCAACAAGGAGTGTTGTAACTAGGGTAACCCATGTGAGGTAGGCTCTAACCATGGAAGAACAATGATGTTTGAAAGGTAAGAAGTGATTGCACATCGTAGTCCATGGATAAAAATGAGATCCTAAAGTTCATCAGAGGATAAGGTATAAGTGCAATATGAAAAATGGGACCAAATCCTATCCTAAATGCGAAGGAAACATAGTCCAATTTCATCCATGACCTGTAATACCTAGCTAAAAACAATCAGCGTTAGTTTAAATGATATAAAATCATCCAAACTATATAAAAATGTGTAAACATTTTGAATATTTTACTATAAATAGTGAAAATTGTTTAAAAAACATTACATTTGATTTTTACCCATTTAGTGCAAGTTTTACCTCTCATTTTCAAATAGTTTGTGTGATCAATCCAGTGGAAGAAACTCTAATCCGAAAGATGCAGGTAATTCATATCTCCCTCAACTTTGATATTATGCTTTAAATTTCAAAATTCCATGATTTATTTTATGTTTTTGGCATACCCTAAGGGAAGCACACAACACTCGCAGGTGACCCACTGCAAAGTCATGAGTTTACGAAGTAATCATGGGTTTGTGGTGAGGAAGCTGAGTGGATCGCATTGTCCTCACTGGAAAAGCATGAGTGCTACAGAATGAAGATTTTAAACAAATATAATGGCAAAAATGTTGAATTGGTAGGACAAAATGGTGCTAGAGTGGAGGTAAATGAGAATGAGGATATGGATAGGCTAGCAATGGGGGGTCTGATGAAACTTAATGCCCTCCAGAGGTGCGGATTATTGAAATTATACTACACTTCAAACATGATATCCCAAGTTGACTAGATACATTGGTATGGTTATGGGATCATGATCTTGACATGTTCGATATTCGGGAAGAGACCATAGATCTTATTGCAGAAGACATTTATTTTGTTACCATATTGTCTCATCGAGGGGAAACTGTGAACTTGGGTGGCATCAGTTGTGGGGATGATCCCCTTAGGATACATGATTATGCCAATACATACTACTTACCTGGAACATAGAAATTGGGGACACAAATCTCGATTTCACAAATCACCAAATTCCCATTGAAAGCGCTTGTGAGAACTGTGATTAGAGTGGCAGGGTCATCCTCTTTGCATTTAGCTACACAGACCCACATGTGTATCGCAGCGGAGTGTTTACGAGGTGTGATCTTTGATTGGTTTTTTGGATTCATCTCGATCATGAAGAAACAAGTCTCAGACTGCAAGACATGGAAGAAGAAAATCTTCGGCTACACGAGTATCTTAGTTGCATTCTTCTTTAAGAGGGTTCCTGGTCTGAGCCCTGCAGTGACACTTCCATCCTTCCCTCTCCATGAGCCTAAAATTACGTGGTGGGGGGATGTATTCCTCCACTAGGGTGGTGGTGATATACAGGGTGGCTATGATGACGATTTCTATGTGTGGTGGAGTTGTCAGGTGGCTTCTCTAGAGGAGTTCCCATATGCAGTTTGGAATTTTGTGGCAATCTTGAGTAAGCTCCCCCTCCTGGAGAAGCATGGGGAGACATGGGTAAGTCATTTAATTTTTAAAATATTTTATTTTTATGAATTTTTATTCATAATTTTATATACATATGTATTTATGCTCAAGTATGAAAGGTATTTTGATGATATGCAGATGTTGGACCTGTCCGACCAGACATACAGCCTAGGACCTATGTGCAACCAGTAGACAGTTCTAGAGACGAAGATATGCTTTGTATTATGGAGGGAAAGCTAGCCAGGATTACCTATGATGTACTGAAATTGAGGATGGAGAGGAGTCCTATGGCCATGTAGGAGCATGTTTTAGGTGTACCTCAATCCTAGTTATTCCTTCTTCGAAAGGTGTCCTGAGCTGTCCTATGTTACTGAGAGTCTATGGAGGCAGTTGCAGCTGATGAGGCTGAGGGGCTTCCATAGTTTTAGCATATGAGGGATTATGATCCTATTTTGTATTTTTTATGTATATATTTACTAGATATTTGGACTAGAAATCGATGTATACGGACCTACTTTTTACACACACACACACACCATGTGTCTGTATGTATCTGTGTATTCATTTTACAAAGTGTGTGACAAATGCAAGTCTAAAATGTAGTTAAAAATTGCATTAGTAATAGTGTTTTGATTTCTTGAAATGTGTTGATATATAATATGTTCAAAATTTCTTTCAGGTAACCTAATATGCAAAAAATCACGTAAAAGGGTAGGGTGTCTCACCTGGTACACCCCATTGAGCTAAGAGAACACTAACTAAGAGTTGGGTATAACTTCCAGGAAGGTGATACCATGCAATATAGCATCCCAAAGAAGCTCAATGACATCATTGTAATCAACTACATTGTTAGTTGTAGGAATATCGATGACCCACATTGTATGTTGCTAGATAAAACTACAAGGAAATCAAGAGAAGGAAAAAGTACAACCAGAAAGGCTTTGAATCGATCCCACACAGAGATGATCCTATCCCTGAGTTGTTTAAGATGACTAATTCCTATGGATACAAGGCCTCCATTGGTAAAGATGTTTTTCAGATCAAATAAGATATGATTCTTAGTGACTATTTCCTATCCTAACTTTTAAAAAAAAATTAAACAGTGTGAAAAGTAGATTCAAGATATGATAGTTGCAAAATATAATAGGAAAAAGAAACTTAATTCTCAACATACAAACATGCAAATTAAGATCAATCTTATTTAACCAACTCTAAATAAATATCACACAAAACATTGCATAGGATTATTCAAATATTAAAATGTACAACATATCCAAGAAGCAATACTAATTGACAAATCAGTATTAGAGATCAATGACTAATCATAGGTTGTAAAACAATACATGTAGATCAAACAAATACATTTGTTTAATAAACATTTAATATGTCGATTTCATAAGGAAACATAAATACATGGACCAACACATTAATAGATAATAACCAATAATTAGCATGTTAGATAAATAGAAGAATTACTAGAATTCATTAAAGACATTTAATGAACAACCATGAAACATAGCATAAAATAACTGTTATTTTATTAACTTGCAAAAAATTACAAAATAAAAAAATCACAAGTTTTCCTGTTATGTACTTAGCAGTCTGTTCTTTAGTATAACTCCCAGGATTAACCTCCAAAGTTTGTCCCTCTACCTGGGAAAGTCTTTCCCTTCAAATAATATTACATATTTTACAAAACAGGAAAATTCCCAAGATGCGGGATTACAAAAAAATGTAGTTTGAAGGTTTTCCAAGGGAGGAACGCCACTTGGAATCTAGGTCCATCAAAACGTCAATGTCCTAATATTTTGCATGCTCTAGGTGTATTTCTGTTCTGCATATTTGGGATGAAATCTTCCTCTTCTTGAGTTTCTTCCACTCTCCAACATACACCTGTATTTTGACCATCGTAACATGAGGTATCTCGATCCACCTCGTGATCTCCTGTAAGGTGAGCTGGTTTAGCCCATGAATATGCTCCTTAGCTCTAATAACATTTCGCTCAATTTCTTCTAATTTGAGATTAGGGGGATGTGCCTGGTCAATCAGATCTAGAGTGGGAAAATCTAGAAAACTGAGTAAGGTTTTAGTAGCCTTACACCTACGTCTTCATACCTCCTATCCACCTTGTGTTGGTCCTGTCATCCCACAAGGCATATTTCAACTTTGCATTCCAGGCTCTCTTGTTATCTTCCAACAACTTCTTAATAATCCTTACCAGGATTTTATTTGAAGATTCTGCTAGCCCATTCCCCTGTGGGTAATAGGTAGTAGAATGGTTGAGGCTGATATGATATTTATGGAACAAATTAATCATCTTCTTAGAATTGAAAGTTGTTTCATTGTTTGTCACTATTCTCCTGGGGCATCCAAACCTAGCCAAATATTTTTCTTCCAGAAAACCCATAATTATTGCATTATTAGCCCTCCTGGTAGGTATTGCTTCAATCCACTTTGTAAAATAATCCGCGGCTGTCAAGATCCATCTATGTTTTCCAGAATAATTTGGGTTTAATTCCCCAATGAAGTCCAGTCTCCACTTCTAGAAAGGTGCTTCTACAGATATTGGGTTAAGATGAAGTGGAGCAAGTTTTCTCTTACCATCAAAAATATGGCATTGGTGGAATTTAGTGATCTCTTTATAAACATCATAAAATAATGAGGGCCAATAGAAACCATCTCTCAAAATTTTGTTTGCTATTACTTTCCAAGAATGGTGCCCCTCAAAATATCCCTTATGAAACTCTGCTATAGTCTGCTGGGATTCATTCTCCAAAAGACAATTTAATAAACACCACCTGGATCTTTCCAATATAGATATTCATTCGAAATACAAAACTTGGAATATTTTTGCTTTACTGACCTTGCTCTTGTTTTGCTTAACCTTGCAGGAGCCTGTAAATTTTGAAGCACATATACAATGTCAGAATACCATGGTGATATGAGGAAATCATGCATTACCTGTACCTCTATGTCTAACTGTTTTGAATGACTGGTCAAGAAATTTAGTTGCAAGGAATCACAGTTGGAATTTGTCATAATCTTTGTCAATCCTTGACCCTTAACCAGTTTGGTGGGTGTGATCTCAATACCATATTCTAACAACACAACAATCCAGTTTGTTCTTTTCCCTTTGGATCAGGTTGTGTGAGGATGCCCTTCACTACAGTGCTAGGAACATAAGAAATGATGTGTGAATTAAGAACATAGACTCTGAAATATTTAAGAGAATTGACTAGAGAATACACTTGTTTATCCATTATGTCATAATTCAACTCTCCATCTCTTAACAGTACACCATCATTTTGATCATTTTTCTGTAACAATACACCAACAACAGTGTGATCAGAAGCATACGAAAATATTAAAAAATCCTTGCTAAAATCCAGACTTACCAGAATATGGGCTTCTATGATGGCCTGTTTTATATCCCTGAAAGCTCTCCTTGCATCCATTGTCCACTTAATCTCATGGTCCTTTTTCAACATGTTGGTGATATTCGTTAGTATTTCAGCAAAACTGGGGATGAACCTTCTTAGAAAATTTACCTTCCCAATGAAGGATTGCACTTCCTTTTTTCTCCTTGGTTCTTTGTCCTTATAGATTTCCTTGATCCTCGTTGGATCGATATTGATGCCATCTTTTGAAATGATGTGTCCCAACAGTTTTCCTTCATCTAACCCAAAGTTTTATTTCCTGGGGTTTAATGATATTCCATACTTCTTACATTTCAGGAAAAATTTCTCCAAATGCCTGATATGTTCCCTATCAGACCTATAGCATGCAGTAATATCATCCATATAGACAAATACAAACTTATATTTTTCTTTGACAAAGAAAATATCCATGGCACACTACAAAGTGGCCCTTGCATTCATTAGACCAAGCAGAATATTAACATACATAAATGTACCCCATGTTGTAGTGAAGGTATTCTTCTCTTGATTTTTAGGAAACACCTTTATCTGATTGTACCTTGAAAAACCATTCATGGTGGAAATCCTTTCACCCCCACCACTTTCTACAAAATGTGTTCCATGTTGGGAAGAGGATAGTTGTCTTTCAAGGATACTTTGTTAAAATTTCTGAAATCTATACAAATCCAAATTTCACCATTCTTCTTTCTAACCGGTGCCACATTTGCAACCCACTTGGAAAACCTTAGAGTTACAATGATCTTGGAATTGACAAATTTTATGATCTCTTTCTCAATGACATACAACAACTTTGGATTAACTCTTCTCATCTTTTGTCTAAAAGGTCTCTCACCAGGTTTTTTAGGGATAATATGTTGTATGATGGAGGTATCATACTCTTTAAGATCCTCATAGTTCCATGCAAATATGTGTGTGTACCTTTTCATCAAATTGATATAATATTCCTTTTCTTTGGAAGGAAAGATCTTTGACAGTTTTATGATATTTGGGTCTTATTCAGTCCCTATGTCTTCATCTTCGACAACATCATTGGCAGGCTCCATATTTAGATTCTTAGCAACATCATTTTGGTCAAACAACTTCTCCATAAGGATCAAGCCTCTCGGAATATGATTACTTTTCAACTGCACTATATCCTTCCCTCCTAGGGAATTCTTGTACTTCATGTTTTCAACAATCCATTCTTCATTGTCTTCAGCATCTTGAAAAACCTCAAGATTGTCATTTTCATTATCTACCTGAGTATTTACAAACTCACGAGATAGCTCCAAAAATCTCTTAATATGCATGTCATCTTCAAATACCTACTAGTATTTGGAATTATTTGGTATGGAGGGTCTGTTTATAATGTCAACCTTATACTTCCTTTGGCTAGTAGTGGGGGTTTTGAATTTTCCAGCAGCAACAACTAAGGAGTTAGCCACTGTGTTTTCTTATTTGGTGACTACTTTGATAGTATGCTTGGTAAAATAATTACCAAACATATCCCACACTTCATTTCTATAGGCCCTCAATCTGGTATGTCTGGTTTGATAGCTTTCGTTTACCTAATTTATTACTATCTCTAAGTCTCCTATGACTTGTATCCTTTTGTGTTGATGTAATTGTAACTTCAGAATGTATTCACTTGTATATATTATGTATTGTACCCCGATGTTTATTCTGGGATGTGTCTGTAATGTACTTGAGTCATGTCATGACCCGATGTTCCTATCGGGAGGTCATATAATGTAAAGAAGTCATGTCAAGTCATTGTTGGTAACCCTCCTATTGATCGAGGGTTAAAATCCCCGCAGTTCCGGGGCACTAGGGTTATTAGAATCTCCTAGAGAATTCGACACTAGTAGGTTATTGTCAATTCGTGAATTAGTATAAATAGAGAGTGAGCCTCTCTATTTATCACACACTCACTCACACTCAGTTGTAGCACATAGCTATGGAAGAAGAAGACACTGGGGCTAGGAAGAAAGAGGTTACTACTGTCGGGAAATCACCTTACTGTTTTGGGGTTTTACTTTTGGTGCTGATTCTATCTCTGAGGAACTTGCGGGGTTTTCTCCATTTATGGTTTCCCCGAGGAAAAACACTATGTTCATTGTCTCTTGTGTTTGATTGCTGTGCTTGTTATTCTCTTAGTTAAAGATCCTAATATAATGCTAGCTTAATGTTAAAAATATAACCTGGTATCAAAGCTAACCAGAGAAGAAGATACTGTGGAGCTGCGAAAACTAGGGCTTCCTAATTTGTCGATCTCTCTCCACATATTTTCAGCAAAATAAGGTTGGATTAACTCTCCTCCCTAGGGCGCATCTTTTTGTCGAGGCACAATCTAATTCTGAGATTTTTTAGTTTTGGACCCGACACTACTGCAGGAAATTAGGGCTTTCCACAGAAGTGGAATTTTTTAGTGAGCCCAGGCCTAGATTGATCTCCTCCTCAAAATCAAAGTTTAGAGATCAATATCAAAGCATTTGGTTGGACATAACTCTGAAAAAGAAAAACCCTAATCTACTCCTGAACCAGGACTGCAGAATTTCAGCTCCAAATCCAGATCCAACATCTTGACCTAGTAAGATCTAAATCTTTTGTATTTCCATTTGAGGTTCTCAGTTAAGATGTATCATCATACCAAGCTTGATGAAAATCTTGAGGGAGCTAATAACTTCCAAGCTTGGAAGTATAGGATCTCCCTAGTCCTGGAAGAAAATGAGTTGGACTCCTATACCAGTGAGGAGGTTCCAGTTCCAGAGGGGGATGAGGCTAAGGCCTTACACAAGAAGAAGTTGGTTATGGAAAAAGGGATTATTGCTGATTCAATCAAGGATCACATCATACCACAGGTGTCCTCCCTAAATACACCTAAATCTATGTTTGATGCCCTAACCAAATTGTTTGAAGGGAAGAACATAAAACAGAAGATGACTCTGAGAAACCAATTGAAGAATGTAAAGATCCATAATGTAGAAACCATACAATCTTACTTTACAAGGGTCTCTCAGATCAAGGAACAACTGAAAGCAATAGATGAAGAAGTGGAAAATGCAGATATTGTAATGACCACCTTGAATGGTCTCCCTAGATCATGGGACTCCTTTATTCAAGGAATCTGTGCCAGAAAAAAGTTAGTCAAGTTCAATAGACTATGGGAAGAATGCTCTCAAGAATAAGCTCAGATAGCAGCTCAAGAAGAGAATATGGGAAGTGAATATCAAGCTCTCACAGTTCACTCCAAGAAAAGCAGAAGAAACTCTCATCACTCCAGAGGTAAGACCTTTCACCAGAAAGATAACATTAGAAAGGACTTATCTAAATTAAGATGCTATACATGTGATGAAAGAGGACACTTTGCCAAAGACTATCCTAGAAACAATATTAAATCCCATAAGAAGAAGGGAAACAAGAGAAGACATCATGATCATGCTGTAGAGGATGTTGAACCTTCCACAAAGAGAACCAGATATGAAAGTGAAGATTCTTCAAGTGATGAAGAATGTGTTTTTATTTCCACTCTCATGGGAAACATTACTCATGGAAGAAATGATTGGCTTATAGATAGTGGGGCTTCCAAGCATATGATAGGATTCAAGGAATTCTTTATGAAACTATCAGACATGAATCATCTCAAAAGGTGAAGCTCAGAGATGACTACCAGTATCCAATAAAAGGTAGTGGGGAATCCTCCTATAAGATAGACTCTGGAAATTCTATGCCAATGAAGGAAGTATTGTTTATACTAGGACTAAAGAAGAACCTCCTCTCCATATCTGCATTAGATGCAAAAGGAATGATGGTTGCATTTATAGATGGCCAAGTCATCATGTGGCCAAAGGGAAAGACTATTAATGATGCGGTAGTGATTGGGGAACAAGAAGGAGGTCTATAAAAATTGAAGGGCCATCCAGAACAAGCCTTGGTCCATGACACAATAGAGACAAATGAACTTTGGCATATAAGGCTTGCACATGTGCATTACAGAGCACTACCACTTGCAAGAAAAGTTGTTGAAGGTCTTCCAGAAATTCAAGCAAAACATGATAGAGTATGCAAAGGATGTGCGAAAGGGAAGAACACAAAGAATACATCTCCAAGTAGCGAGAGCAAAGCAAAAGGAATATTGAAAATCATCCACTCCGATGTATGCGATCCAATGTCATCAAGTTCAATAAGTGGGTATGTATACTATGTTTCTTTTATTGATGAATTTTCTAGGAAGACATGGATTTACTTCGTGAAGAACAAAGATTAAGTATTCAACAAGTTCAAGGAATTCAAATCCTTGATCGAGAACCACACTGAAAAGAAGATCAAGACCTTTTGATCACATAATGGAGGAGAATTCACATCAAATGAATTCAAAGAGTTATGCAAAGAATCAAGGATTAAGAGGGAGTTGTCCACTCCATATAATCCACAACAGAATGGGATTGCAGAAAGGAAGAATAGAACTATCATGGAAGTTGCAAGAGCAATGCTTCATGATCAAGATCTTCCTATGCATCTTTGGGCAGAAGCTACCAAAATAGCAATGTATGTACAGAACTGTACTCCACACAGAGTACTCGAGAATAAGACACCTAAATAATTCTTTTCTGGAAAGAAACTAGAAGTCAACCATCTCAGAATATTTGGCTATCTAGTGTACATACACATTCCAAAAGATAAGAGAACTAAATTATATCCTTCAAGAAAGAAGGGTATTTGTGGGATACTCTGAAAGCTTGAAGGATTACAGAATATACTTCCCAGGATTCAAGAGTATCGACATCAGCAGGGATGTGACATTTGATGAAGACTCAGCTTACAATAAATCTAGAAACAAACCTGCTGAAGAACCTGAAGAAGCAGAAGCACCCATAATTCATGATACAACCATGAACGAAGAAACTCAAGAAGAAGATCAAGAATTTGGAGAACCACAAGAACCTATAGATCCACCTCAGGAGAAGAATCCTCATAAGAGGAAACCTGCTTGGGTATGAGAAGCTATCCAAGGTGTGGAAAGATATGGGGCTCCAGAAGAGAATCACAGAGAAAGAAAGAGGACAAGTTCCTACTCCGGATATGTAGCATTATTATGTGATTTCATCGATAAAGAACGTTCCAATTATGAAGAAGTGGCAGAACGGAAAGAATGGAATGATGATATGATCGAAGAGTATCAGTCAATCATGAAGAAGGATGTTTGGGATGTTGTCCCAAGACCAGAAGGGAAGTCCATTGTAACTTCCAAATGGATCTACAAGATCAATCATGCTGCAGATGGTAGCATTGAAAAATATAAAGCAAGATTTGTTGGTTGTGGTTTCTCCCAGAAAGAAGGAATAGATTATGAAGAAACTTTTGCACCTATAGCCAGATACACTTCTATCAGATCAATACTTTCTCTAGCTGCAGTGATGAAATGGAAGATACACCAGATGGATGTCAAGACTTCTTTCTTGAATGGTGTAGTAGAAGAAGAAGTATATGTGGAACAACCATTTAGTTTTGAGACACATGACAGGGAGTCTCATGTATGTAGATTGCAGAAATCCCTATACAATTTGAAACAAGCACCCAGGACATGGTACGATAGAATTGACAGCTTTCTATCTAGTTTGGGCTTTACCAAGAGTAAAGTAGATTCCAACCTTTACTACAAGGTTGAATATGGCAACCCAGTGATGCTCCTACTATATGTAGATGGGTTGATTGCTGATATTAAGAGGAAGCTTTCTTCCGAGTTAGAAATGAAGGAATTGGGTATGATGCATTATTTTCTAGGCATGGAGGTGTAGCAAAATGTAGATGGAATTTCCCTGGGAAAAGGGAAATATACAGTATAGATACTAAAGAGATTTAGGATGATGGATTGCAAAGCCATGACCACAACTATGGCATTGAACCAGGAGTTTTTGACTGATGCTTCATCAGAAGTAGTTGGTGCCATGATGTATCGTTAGATGATTGGGTCCTTGATGTACCTGACAAACATGAGACCAGATATTTTCTTTGCTGAGAACACCTTGAGCCAGTTCCTAACAGATCCAAGACATGTTCACTTGATTGCTGCAAAGCATATTCTGAGGTACCTAAAGGGTATAGTCGATTATGGTCTCAAGTATGAGGTGAATCAGAAGATTAAGTTGGAGGGTTATGTTGATTCATATTGGGCAGGAAGTGCCATCGATAGGAAGAGAAATTCAGGGTGTTGCTTCAGTATGGAATCAGGTGTGATCTCTTGGTTTAGCAAGAAAAAATCCTGTGTGGCACTGAGTACAGCTGAATCAGAGTATTTCCTAGCTTGTTCAGCTAGTTGTGAGGCAGTATGGCTGAGGAAGCTACTGTATGATTTATTTGATCTCCAGTTAGATGCTACTTGTATATATTGCAACAACCAGAGTTGTGTGAATTTGTCGGAGAATCCAGTGTTGCATGACAAGTCGAATCATATCGAAATCAAATATCACTATATCAAGGATATGATGCAGAGAGGAGCAGTAAAGCTCCAGTATGTTGTGACAGATGAAAAAATAGCTGATGTGTTGATGAAGCCATTAGCCATACTGAAGTTTAAGTACTTCAGGGAGAAGCTTGGTGTTCTCCAGATCGAGGTTCCTTCCGAGGAGAAGTGATGAGTCCGTGAGCCATTCTGACATGGTGAGAGGATTGGTTCCTTCCATGGTTAGATGTAAGGGCTGAGCCATTCTGTCATGGTGAGAGGATTGGTTCCTTCCATGGTTAGATGTAAGGGCTGAGCCATTCTGTCATGGTGAGAGGATTGGTTCCTTCCATGTTAGATATGAGTGCTAATCCATTCTGATATGACTATAGGATTGGTTCCTACATGATCAGATATAAGGGCTATTGCCATTCTTGGAATGGAGGTTCCTGTTTAGTTACCAGGAATACTTGGTCTAGGATTGAGGGCCATTCTGATATGACTGTGGGATGTGTTCACATATGATCAGTTATGAGTGCATGGACATTCTGATGTTATTGAGGGATGTGTTCCCACTTTATCAGATATAAGGGCTGATGCCATTCTCTTGGAGAATGGAGGCACCTGGTCAGTTACTAGGAACCATCAACCTGGGGTTGAGAGCCTTTCCAGCAAGGTTTCAAGATGTGTTCTGGCATGGTTGGATGTAAGTGTAGAGCCTTTCTAGCAAGGTTGCAGGATGTGTTCCCACATGGTTGGATGTAAGTGCATAGCCCTTCAAGCAAGGTTGCAGGATGTGTTCCCACATGGTTGGATGTAAGTGCAGGGCCTTTCCAACAAGGTTTCAAGATGTGTTACTGCATGGTTGGATGTAAGTACAGAGCCTTTCTAGCAAGGTTACAGGATGTGTTCCCACATGGCTAGATGTAAGTGCAGAGCCTTTCTAGCATGGTTGTAGGATGGGTTCTTACATGGCTAGATAGAAGTGCTGAGCCTTTTCGATAGGGTTGTGGGATGTGTTCCCACATGATCAGATGTGAGTGTTGGGCCTTTCTGACAAGGTTGTGGGATGTGTCTTGCATGGTCAGATGTGAGTGATGGGTGTGCCTTTCTGACATGGTGTTGGATGTGTTCCTCTCATGGTCAGATGTAAGTGTCAGGTGGGCCATTCTAACTTGGTGTTAGATATAAGCGCTGAAGAAGACCTACGTGAATGCTAGGCCTACAAATAGCATGAAAAAGGGATGGATCTATAGAACTTCCTATGACGAGAAGAATCATGAGATAGCACCTGTGATGATGATCCAGTGATGATGATCCAACAATGATGATCCAGATCGAGTGATGATCCAGATCCAGAGATGATGCTCTAGTGATGATCCAGATCGAGTGATGATCTAGATCCAGTGATGATGATCTAGATCGAGTGATGATACAGATCCAGAGATGATGCTCCAGAGATGATACAGATTGAATGACGATCCATATAGAGTGATGATCCAGATCAAGTGATGATATTCCAGTGATGATCCATATCGAGTGATGATCCAGATCTAGTAGTGATGATACAGATCGAGTGATGATCCAGATCTGAAGATGAAGATGAATTGAATATGAGGAGGACTCGATGATGATCCAGATGATACAGAGAAGAATAATTGTGTTGATAAATTGTGTTGAGAGAATACCTTCCTAGTTAAGAGGGAGTGTTCATGTAATTGTAACTTCAGAATGTATTCACTTGTATATCTTATGTATTGTACCCTGATTTTTATTCCGGGATGTGTCTGTAATGTACTTGAGTCATGTAATGCCCTAATGTTCCTATCGAGAGGTTCTATAATGTAAACAAGTCATGCCAAGTCATTATGGGTAACCCTCCTATTAGTCAAGGGTTAAAGTCCCCGCAGATCTGGGGCACTAGGGTTATTAGAATATCCTAGAGAATTCATCCCTAGTAGGTTATTGTTAAGTTGGGAATTAGTATAAATAGAGAGTGAGCCTCTCTATTTATCACACACTCACTCACACTTAGTTGTAGTGCATAACTGAGGAAGAAGAAGACACCGGGGCTAGGAAGAAAGAGGTTACTACTGTTGTGAGATCATCTTACTATTTTGGGGTTTTACTTTTGGTGTTGATTCTATCTCTGAGGAAGTTGCAGGGTTTTCTCCATTTATGGTTTCCCTGAGGAAAAACACTGTGTTCATTGTCTCTTGTGTTTGATTTTTGTGCTTGTTATTCTCTCAGTTAAAGATCCTAATATAATGCTAGCTTAATGTTAAAAATCTAGCATTTTGACTCCCATATATTTCAAACCATGCAACCCTAACAATAAAGCTTCATACTTTGCCACATTATTATTACATTCAAAAGTTAACCTATAAGACAGAATTTCAAAATCCCTGATGGGAGAAATAATATACACACCTGCACCAACACCAACCTTAGCCACTGATCCATCAAAATACATGGTCCAGAGACGTTCTTCTTTCTATTTCTTCTCTAAATGTTCTTGTATCTTTGTAGACTCTTCTTCCTCATTCCCTTCAATAGGTGTTAAAATTTCAAGATCATAGGGAGAAACATCATTAAATAAAATTGAAGATCCCAAGTCAATATCAACAACATATATAGCATGATCATCTAGTTTTTCTTGGTTGCTAACTACATATGGGGATATTTTCTCACTGTACAACCTTTTACTCCCTCCAACCATAGGAATGGTAGCATAAGACATGTCCATTTGCAGAATTCCTTTTAATTTAGAGTTCCAATACCTTGACAGTAACACACCAAATTTTGGAGGAATGTCTTCTGCAACAACATCAAAAGAATCAAAAGAGTACATATCTTTATAGGGTCTAGTAACTTCTAACCCCAATATTTCTACTACTCCTTTTGGAATTAGATTATGGGAGGCACCAAAATCCAACATGGCATTGTGCACAACCATATCATGCACATTTAGACTTAGGTAGAAAGGGGGAACTTCATCCTCATCTCCATTTTCAATTTTAGACCCAAAAATAATAGTAGGAGTGTCATCATTCACTTCTAAGATATTAGGTTGAAATTCTCCCTGATTCCTAGCCA
This sequence comes from Pseudotsuga menziesii, assembly GCA_001517045.1. NCBI lineage: Eukaryota > Viridiplantae > Streptophyta > Pinopsida > Pinales > Pinaceae > Pseudotsuga > Pseudotsuga menziesii. The sequence continues at coordinate 110,472 of LPNX011130912.1, forward strand.
TGCATGTCATCTTGTCTCTGTGTTCTCTATTTCTTATCAACTCATTAAAAGGGATGGATATTTTTACCTTTCAATGCTCTATTTGTAGGTTGAAGGTGGAAACAGTTTTTTCCACATATATCAGTGTTCAATGTCTAATCTCTTTTGTCTTTTCTACTTTATCTACATGTTGTTTATATACACTTTGTTCTTTTTGTTTTTATTTTTTCTTATCAATGTTCTGTTGAATGCTAGAAGGCTGATTTGGATTGATCCTTCCCTTATTGATAGTACCATCTCTATTCCTCAATTGCATATTCCTTTGGGCATCATCCATAACATGTAGATACTGCCGTTGCTACTATTATGATTCTAGCTGAAAATACTTATTAGCATCCTCCTGAGCATACATGTCATGTTTTGTTTCTATGAGGTATATATCAGAAACCAAATCACCGAAATGATGGATTTGATCTTCATTAGGTTCCTCTTCACCTTCACCATCAACATAGTTTTCAGGGAAAGGTGGTTGTATTTGATGGTCATTTGAATTTCTAGTATTTCTTACATCCCTCTGTATTATTTGTGGGGGTTGGGGAGGATTGGGTCTTCTGAAATTAGGATTTCTGATTTGAGGCTTAGTTTGTTCCCTGTTCAGTGGCCTGTTATCTACAGTTAGTTTATCCATCATTTTCTCCATTAAATTCAATATAATCTCAAATTTTATATCACTGGGAGAGGCAGAAGAAGAAGTAGAAGGTACAAGTGCTTCCCTTATTTTTCTTTTATCATTTTATATTCTATGTTTCATCTTTCCACATGCCAACATGTTGGCTTCTACTTCTAGTGCATATTTAAACATGCCAGGAAGAATAGCTTATTTCCTCTCTCTCAATAATAAATAAAAATCACTTTCAAAAGCATCATCATAGTGGAGTTTTGCAGTGCCCACTAGAGGTTTGATATCAGCATGGATGGTGTTATATACTCTTATGAAACAACTTGAGAATTCATGGACAAACTCAAAACCCCCTTTATTGAGACTGTTATATTGAGACAGTACTTGTAATGGAATCTTCTTATCATCCCTCCTCTATAACAATGCAGCCTCGAATGATTGGAATGTACAAATGGATATAGCAGGGAAGTCTCTAAACCATTTCATGGCTTCCTCAGACAGGATTTGTGCAAACACTCTCATCTTAACATCTTCATAATCAACTTCTTCCAGATCAATGAAGTCATCAAACCTATCCATATGTTTTATGGTTGAGAAATTACCCTCCCCATCATACAAGATAATTATTTGGGCATAATTTAGAGGGAGGTCATGTAATGCAACAGGAAAGGCCAAAGGGGAAAATCTGGCCACCATTGGTGTAGGTGGATTTGGAACTATAGGAGGAGCTTGGAAATATGGAGGGTTTTGAACAACTGGTGGGTTATAATGCTGAAATTTTTGGAAAATAGGGTTTCTTGCACTAGTTTCTTCATAGTTTTGAAGGTTTGGAAAAAAGAGTCAAGAAAGTGTGACTCTAACCTACTAGGGATTAATTCTGTGTTATTCAAGTCAGAATCTGATTTATACTTTAATAGTGATTGTTCAAAATTAGTTTCCCACACAGAATATTGAATGCTACGAAATTATTGAGTAGATGAATTTTCAAATTGAGGAATATCTAATTGGTCCTTTCCTTTTTTTATAAGCAATTTATTAGGGTTATCCACACCATGCAATATTTCAGCGTCAGGATTACCTTGTGTATGTGGCTTCCTAGAAGCTAGGATGCCTTTTGCAATTCGCTCAAAACCAATGTGGAGTCTCCAGGGAAAAAATACAAACCTTATTCAACAACAGGAGTCTCTTTTTTCCCACAGAAACCCTTTCTTCTTAGGATCTTTGTCATTTCTCCGAGGTATGATTTTCACTATCGCATCCCAGACAATGATGCTAGTTTGTTAGCACTCAGAATCACACACAAGGTTGTGGAAGGTGAACCCTAAGGTAACAACAGAACCACTTTAGGAAAGGGAGCTGGCTTCTGCGTTTCTAGAGAGGGATCCATCACAGATATATAACAAGGGTAGATACAAACATGAAACGAAATTCAGAAATTGTTGTGGTTGAAATACAGTAAGGGTAGATTGGGATATGGAGTAACAATTCTCAAGAAACACAAAGCAATTTGCATTGGAAATTTTTGCAAAATAAAGATAATACTTCGGTAATGGTCAATATATTTTTGGTCTGGTGGAAAAGAAGGAAATATGACATTCCATTAACACAGAGCACCACTTAGATGAATTCAACATTAACTTTGGTAGAAACAATTTGTGAATATATGAGATGATAGATAGATCATGACCAAGTATGAATTATGAAAAATTTCACACACTTATCTAATATATGAGAGAAAACATAATGGACATATTTAGAAGAAGGACATGCACATAAAGAAAATAAATCACAGACTGTAACTGATAAATATTCATGAATTTCTGCATTCAAAGGCCAACATTCGGCTTCGCAAATTTGATTAAAAATAGATCTCAAAATTACATAATGAAAAAGTCTCACGGGTTTCAACCCTTTATTCCTCTATTGAGGGTATACTTAGAGTGTCTTAGACCCCTGATACTAACCTCGAAAAAAGGCCAAAATTAGTTACAATTTGGGAAACATACTTCTAACAAACTCTAACGTGGCACAATTTTCCACGATTCACATAAAACAGAAAATATGATGTGTACTGCATATGCTGGATTTAAAATAGTAATGCATATTCAGGATTCTGGCTTGCTTGATCATCCTAGAGTTGTCCCTTTGATCCTCATCATGCTTAGGCATGTCTTCATTGGTACAACCTGTATTTACTTTTCCTGCAATTTTCAATTGTCTTCCATTGATCAATAGGTGTCTGATCTAGACAGATCATTTCCTTAGCCAATACCTTGAGCTCCACATTTTCTGGATAAGAGGAGTCTAGAAATTTGACACATGTTCCTTTATAGTCAAACAACATTTCAAAATCTCCAGCTAACTTATCAATCTCAATTTTACCTGACAAGGATTGTTGCTGCATATCCTCAAACTGTCTGTGATCTAATATGCAATTGATTAATTTGTCATTATACTCTTTTTGGGACAACATTCCTCCTTTCTCTTCCCAAAAGAAAAGAAGTCTTCTTTTGAATAAAGGATTAAAAAGTTGAATAAATTCCTTAACCTGATTATGCATAACATCTATTTTTTCTTGAACTATTTCTAAATGATGATATTTATTCACCACTCTTCTTTCCCATGTGATAACCAAAACTCTATCATCGATATTTTTTTTCCTGATTTCTTCTTCTGTCAAATTGTTCAAAAACTGATTACATTATTAGTTGTGTCCATGGGTTTTTTATTTAAGATCTGTTTCACCATATGGACATTTTTTCTAGCTTCTTGCGTAACAATATCCGATATCCAGAATAAATCCAAATAGGGCCTGATCTTGGATTCTTCTGTTATCAGTACATCCCAGATAAGGTGTTTTGGTCCTTGTAAGGATGCGTGGCTTGAAACTTCCTTTGCCAATTTGTTATTCTTTTCTACCATCTCCTTACACTTATCTTCCAACTTATTTCTTTCTTGTTCTTTCTTTACATCCATGTCTTCTAGGTTCTTATTTTGTTTTTTCAAACAAGTGATTTCTAAAACTTTGAGACTTCCTGAGATATAGCTTGAGAAAGAGAATCTATACAAGATCGTACATAATATGAAAGAATTGAAACTTGTTGTTCCTTATATTTTTCCTTTAGTTCCTTTTGCAACTCTTCTTGTTTTGTTTCAAACGCCTTTTCTTTTTCAGCCGAGAGTCCTGCATCTTTCTCCCAATGTTTTTCCTTCTCTTCAAATTTCAGAAATTTTTCCTTACAATTAATTAGTTTAGTATTGAAAGCTTCCTTCTCTTTTTCAAGCTCTATTAGTTTAGAGGTTTGTATGAGCTGAGTAGCTAGGATATTTAGCTTCTTTTCAAGCAATTGAATTGCATTTTATTTTTCTTTTAATAAATTATGAGTGGCATCTCCTTTATCATCCTGACTGTCAGCCACCAATAATTCCACTTGAAGTTTCTTTATTTGTGCTTGGTGGGCCTTATTCTCCACCTTCTCCTTTCTGAGAGGGTATTTAACTCTTTTCTGGATAGACTGTAACTTTGATACCTGCAATGTTTCCTGTAACAAATCACTATAAATGATATCACTTGTTTCTCTGTGTAAATGGATCATATCAGTAGTAGGAATATTGTTCAAATTAATCCTTAATTCATTCACTTTATTTCCTGTAGTCACTACCAAATTGAAAGTATCTTTATCTTGATCCCTAACAGTTACCAGGGATACATCTTGACTAGACAATTTTCTCGCTTAATCATATAACTTCATTTTTTCATCAAAAGTATTTTCACCCACATCTTTATATGTATTTAGCATTTTAGTTTTGGACTTGTACTTATTTGCAGTTCCTTCTGGAACAATATCAAATGTGTACTCCTGGATTTCAAAGGCTGGTCCATTGACCTTCCCAGGTTTCTTTCTACCTTTGGTATTTGTAATTTGTACAAGTTTTCCTGGATTTTCAATCTTTAGTTTCTTGGGTGTTCTAGTAGTGTCTTCCTCGTCTACATCCATGGCTTCTAGGCAATATCTCTTATTCACTGTTTCAAAAAAACTAGCCAATGGATTTATATGAGTAGATACATCAACAATACAAGAAATATATTGTTGAGGAGGAGAACCCCTTGGTGTAGGTGAAAATGAATCCTCTTGCATATTCTCACCATTATTAATATCCTTGGGATAATCTATCAAATTTTCTACCTCAGACAGTCCTGCCACCTTAGAATGCTAAAATGGTTTATCTTTAGTTGCATGTCTCATATCTGAGATGATATGGTGAGGGTCATATTTGACTGAAACTTCCACTGAAAATCACATTTCTTTGAGCATTCTTTTGATCATTGAAAGGGTTGATTTACACTTAATGGTAAGAGGACCAACTGTCCATGAAAATTTGATTCTTGAAGGATTCTTATAGTTCAGGAAATGCTCATCTTAAACTATTAGCCTTTGTCTAATCAATTCTAATGAAAATTCCCTCAATGTAAAAATGTTGGAAGAACATAAGGCTAGTGAGCAAATCCATATAACATAATCACAATATTATGTTCAGAAAGGAACCAATACCCTACTCTTCTTTTAGGTGATAACTGTAATAACTCTTTCATTTTTGGTAGGACTCTCAGTAACTTTTTTTGAAAGAAAAAATTATATACTGGGGCATAAGAAAATTCATAAAGTTACGATATTATTTACTCATCTCATCTGTTATAACCATCTCTGGAAGCTATAGGTTATCTTCATTGAATGTTAAAAACATCCTCATCAAAAAATATTGAAACCTGAAAGTTCTTGTCCTATGGAAGTTTATGAGCTGAGAATGGATGTTCTCAGCTAAAAAATCATCAAATTTAAGACACGATGATTGCATGGACTAACTCAATGGCTTAGACCCTACTTGACCATTACTAAGTGTGAACATTAGACTCAACAAGGGTTCATTGATGTATTTATTTGTATGCGTCCCCAAAAAATGACTTGCCAAAGTTATCGAAGACTGTGTTTCTTCATTAAACAGGTTGTAATCAATGGGAAAGGGCGATTTAGCAATTGAATTTAAGGTTTATAGAAGTTTTTGAGGAAATATTCTTTTTGTTTGACTAAGGACTCTCAGAAAAAATGGAGTAGGTTTTCTTGTTTGTACTCTTTAGAAGTTTGTGCAAAATCAATAGGGATTAGCCAAATGTTTCGAATGACAAGGGAATTTATTGAACACAAAATCTTAGACCTAGATGCATCCATTATTACCCCCTCAGAAGGAGAGTAGTTATTGGCACACCACTCAATGAACTCTAGGCAATTAGGGGATTGTTCAATAGAAAAATAAAAGAAATATGAACTAAATACTCCATGAGTATCGATTCCCTACTCTTTTAGGATTTTCAATTTGTTTTTGGTGGTTTCTATATTATCATTTAGTAGGATAGTATCGAATATTTCAAAACGTTTATCCTCTAGGGCTTCCTCAACATTCTAGTACTCGATATTTTGAACTTCTAAATCCTCCATTTCAGCCATGAAATACTAGTCTAGTAGAGAAGTGAACCTACCAGGTTAGTTGACAGATTGGTTAGAATGTTTTTCCATGCTAGAGCCTTCTGCACAGTTTGAATTCTTGTTTTCCAATGCTAAAAAAAAAAATGGTTTGAATCCACGTGCTGGCCTTTATATTATTTTATTCTCCATATACGCTGAGCATATTTTTCACTGAAACTTAATCTCACCCGTCGATCTGTAGCTCTTCAATATGAGCCCTTGATTCTTGAACGTAGTTGACCACACTATCTTACTCCCGCTTATTTCACTCCCCTTTATTCCTCATGCACCTTTAAAAAACTGGGACAAACCTCCATCCTTGATCGATACTCCTTTCCAATCTGAGCCGTCCATTTTGATTTATCTTAAGCCTTGATTTACAACAGCATGGTCTTCGCTATTCCCCTTATAGATACTATTCCCATATTTATTTATTGTTGTATATCCATTTTGACTTAATTCTGCACCCTAGACCCCAACTTCACATTTACAATTTCTGCACTTACACCAAAATATTCCTTCTTCGCATTTTGGATGAGCAGAACCAATTTTAGTCGTGGATTTATATTTCACTTTCCTCTGGATCGTCCAAATATGTGGCCCTTATTCAATTCTGTAAATATTGACCTCGAATTTCCTCCGTACAAATTCAACTAGCGGAATCCTCCTCAACCCTCGATAAGAAATGCCTTTAATATTCACCATCCAAGTTTAACAGGCCTACCATATTCTGCAAATTTCAAGAGTGAGTTTCTTCACACGTGTTCAATCAACAGAATATTTTTCCACCATAGCTCTCTCCCCAACTTGATATCCAGCATTGAATCATGCCCCCACTTTAACCCATTTTGAATATTTGAGATGTGAATTTCCATTAGCACTTTAGATCATTGGAATTCACCTCCGGCGCTAATCTATACCCTCATCGATATTGGACCTTGAAACCTGCAGGTGCTTTAGCTTATTTTACAAATACAAAAAGTGATTCTCGCCGTGCAAGTCATATTTGCAAAATGGATTTCCTTCGTTGATCTGATCTGACCATTGATCATCGTCATTCAAATACCATCCCTTTTACACCATTTCATTGATTTGGACATTTTATTTCTCCCTGCATATAGGAACCATGAAATGGTTCATGAAAGTAGATATACTTAATCCTTTTCATCCAATGGACTGTGGTATCTGGAAGTTAACTTGTTCTCACTTATACCAAGATTCTTAAACGTAATCCCTTAAGCCTTTCATTTCATGTCATTATACAACTTGGAACATATTTTCTTATTCTCATACATTTTCAAAGCTAAATACTATAATTCTTGGATTATTATTCAATCTTAGCTTAGAGATGACTCCTAAAATACTTGCAGAGGTCCATGGTCATATGATATAAAAATTTTGCAGCCCTTCTTCCTCTTTACCCTATGTTATACTTTCTCCAACTACTTAGCACAAAATCAGTGCTAACAGAGGCCACAGGGGTATGAACATGGTCGTCAAAGGTGCATTTGTTAGGGTTTTCATTATCCAATGCTCAATTAATTGGGTCCATGTAGAGCATGAAAGGAGGTCATGAAGTAATGGGGTGGAGCTGGGAACTCTGAATTCTTGGATATGCAGGTTGTTCATGGGGAATTGATGAGAAACTGCCATTGTCGAAAATGGTGTAAATTCTCGACCAGTCCAGATGGAGGGTTTCATAGACACACCCACTAGTATCAGTGAATACTACGACGTTGTGGTCTCTTCTTTTCCACTCTGAAAGAGCAGTTTTCAAACTGGTGTTCCTAGGTGTGGAAGATTCCATTTATGTTCAAAATTTAGCAATGATGGTTAAAAACTTACTACAGTTTTAAAAGTAACATAAAAAATGGTCATGAAGGGAAAATAATTACTAGTAGGAAGCTCTGAGAATCAAAAAATTCTCTCGAGCGACAAAACTCTGCAGTAAAAAATATTCAAGTGCAGTTAAAAACACAAGTGAAAATGGTAAAAAATTTGTAAATTTGAACAGACTAAATAACCCAAATATCAACAGAAAAATTGATCTGGACCTAAGATCTAGCATAAACCTATGAGTGAGATCGAGGAGGGAAGAAAAAATGTGGGAGTAAAAGCGTTATAACATTTTGGATTTTGTAGTTTTCTCCTTCCGCAATTTTCCTTAGGAAAGATAAAGTTAGAAAGAAAATTATTGAACAAGAAAAATTATTAGAGTTTCGTAGTTCGCATAGGCAGAAATCAGAAAGTGAAAAAATGAGAAATAAAAAAAGTGCAAAAAAATACTTTTTCGACTTCCACAAATCACTTTAGTAGAAAATGGAAGTCGGAATGAAAAATAAAGGTGTTGTTGTGAATAAGGGATTTTTTCCTTTCCGCAACCCTCCTTAGTGGAATGCAGAAGTCAGAAAAAAAGAACCTTTATTGAAATAAAAATGATAATCCCACGATCTGCCTTAGTGAAAAGAGAAAGTTGGGAAAATGATTTCTGGTAAACCTACAAAAAAAGGATTTCCACAATCTGCCTTAGCGAAAAGCAGAATGCAAAATGCGGAAATGCCAAAATTATACTTATAAAAGAAAAAAAGGCGCTTCCGAAATCCACAAAACAAAAAAAACAAGGCTTATGAGGAAATTTTATTACGTCCAAAACACTATACTTACAGTTTAAGGATTCCCATGAGAAGATCATGGCCTCAAAAGCCAATTTATATATTAATGGGGGCTCCCATTTTGATAGCTCAAAATGGGATCTGTTGCTTCCAACAACAAATTGCGTCTCATTGGGAAAAACAATTATCTCTATAGAATTTTACCTAAAAAATCCAAAGTGCATATGTCAGTGTGAAAAGATATTCAGTTCATAATCACACAATAAACTCAATAAGAATACAAATAGATATAGTAGAGAAAATAATATAATTGACATCCTACAACTCCATAACCATTGATAATGATACTCAGCAAATGAAAAAGCCTTAAAATCACTAAGGTATCCGTGCAAGCAAGATGCCAGTGATGAGGGAAGTTTTAGATAAGCTTCTGATAAAAACCTTGGATCTTTGTCATGATCATCAAACCATTAATCACCTTGAATATGGGTTTTATCAGGAATATATACAACAAATTTTATTCCTTTTTCCTTCTTTTCCCTTCATCTTTTCTTCTTCTTCTTCTCTCTCTCTCTCTCTCTCTCTCTCTCTCTCTCTCTCTCTCTCTCTCTCTCTCTCTCTAATGACAACATAGTTGCAACAATACCACTTCCATGTTAAGGAAAAAATCCACACACGGGTGTTACCTAGAAACTGAACAAACTACCTCTGTCAAGAGATTCCTTGTCTTTTTCCTTTTACACCAAAAGCAATTACCATGACCTGGTAACCACCTATTAGTAATTTCATTCCAAGTAAGTTCCATGAACATGGTTAGGATGGCTTGTGATTAGAATTAGTGTCCTTGAGTACAACAATTTGTATCTTAAACCAACAAAAAATAATTTACAAATGAAAACTACAAGCCATTACCCTCGCTTGGGAACCAACTGGTGGTAATGTCATTCACTGAATTTGTCTATGAACATGATAGGATGGATTGTGATAAGACCCCCTATCTTGTAGCTTACACTTATTAGGGATATTTTATTAGTTACAAGGTGATCAAGGTGAGATCAAAATAGAACATAGGTTAAAGAATATATTTTAGATGTTCTACCAACAATCATTGAAACATATGGAAAGAATATGAGAGTACTCTTAAAAACTCAATCATTATTACAAGGATAAATAAAGATAGTTATCATTGGAAATGAAGATTCAACATGAAAAAGTCAGCATAGATTATGGATTGCATTCCCATAAAGATACTAATCTGGGTATAAACCAAGTGGAAATTTCTAACATATCCAAATTAAAATTCCTTAGTTAAAATGTTAAAGGGATAAACCACTTTACCAAATGGCACTAACTATTGTAAGTATACAATGTTTTTGTAAAGAAAATAAACAAGAAAACAATGAAACCACACAACAAACAAAAAGAAAATCAATCAAAACCACACCTTATATACATGTAAGTGAAACTTACCTTAGTAAAAATACTTGAGGAGCTGGACATTCATTGGATAGGCCTCATAAAGACCCTCTAATATTTGTAAGAAGACAGTACCAGGGCCAAGAGTTTCTGTAACAATGAATGGCCCTAACTCACAGATGCTGAAACTTAGTATATTATTGTTTGTCTTTGTGGGGTTTGTCCTACTTAAGTACTAGATCCCAAATCTGAAACTCACGACTAGTGGAATACTTATCATCAAACCATATTTTCACCAACTGTTGATGGCGATATAACTTGTTCCTAGATTTATCCCTATCCTCTTCTAATTTAAGAACAATTTTGATTCGATACTGCAGGGGGATTCAACTCATCATCTTGTGAACAATATTGTGCAATATGTAGTGATGAGAGAAGAAGTTTTGATGGTAAGATAGACTCTTTACCATAAACCAAGCAGTACGGAGAATTTCCAATATCAACTTTTGGAGTAATCTGGTCTTCCCATAAGGCATTAAAAATCTTTGTATGCCAATCTCTGTGGTTGTCAGCCACAATTTTCTTCAAATATTGATCAAATTAGTATTTGAGGATTATACCAAAACATTACCATGTGGGTAATAATTAGTAGAATATTTCAACTTAATCCCCTTATCATGGGCATACTGAGTAAGATCAATTGATTTAAAGTAGGAGGCATTTCCAAAAACCAAATATTCAAGTACTCCAAACCTGGTAAGGATGTTACTCTCCAAAAAGGATATGATTGAGTTGGTGTTAGAAACCTTTAGGGGAATTGCTTCTACCCAATGAGTGAAATAATCCATTGTAGTCAAAATATACTTATGCTGCAATGCAGAAGGAGGATTAATTGGACCGACAAAATCCAGTCCCCATTGTTGAAATGGATACTAGACAATGATAGGTGGAAGGGGAAAGGATGGCTTCTTCAGTTTGCTAGCACATATTTGGCAAGGCTCACATTTTCTGACAAATTTATAGTCATGTTTAAATAATGTGGGCCAGTAATAATCTTCTCTTAACACCTTGTGGGCTGTAGTTTCTCCTGAGAAGTGTCCACCCGCAGGCCCTGCATGCATGTCAACCAAAAGTTTATCATCCTCTGGTTGGTGAGACAAAGAGAATTTGCGGTCTATTAACAATTGGTTCCAAAGAAGGAGTGAGAGGAATGGTTGTTGGCTCTTTTACCGACTATTCTTTAGATGTAGAATCTTGAATGCAACTTCTAATAATGATGGGTGATCTAGGAGTAGGAGGTTCACTAGTGTTTTGTCTAGACATATTTCACAATGGCCATCCTTTTAGTGCCATTTGTTGACGGTGCAGGTTGTAGGTTTCTAGATAAAAATACAAGGAAATCAACATAAGGACAAAGGCCAACCAGAAAAGATTTGAATCAATCCCACGCAGAGATGATGCTATCCACAAGTTATTTGGGATGACTAATTCCTATGGATACAAGGCCTCCACTGACATAAAGGGTTGTCAAATAAAATAAGATTTTCTTCTTAGGACAAGTCAGAAAGAGATTCAGAGTAATTTTTTACTAGACTATCTGTTTAAGAAAACTTAAACATGGTGAAAAGTAGATTCAAGATAGGACAACTGCAAAATATAATAGGAAAAAGAAACTGATTGATCAATGTTCAAACATGGAAATTAAGATCAATATTATTTAACCAACTCTTGATAAATATCATAGAAAACATTTCATATTCTTATCTAAATATTACAGATGTACAACATGTCCAAGAGGAAATACTAATTGGCAAATCAGTATCAGAGATCAATGACTAATCATTAGCTATAAAATAAAACATGCAGATCAAACAAATACATTTGTTTAAGAAACATTCAATATGCCGATTTCGTAAGGAAAAATCAATACATGGAACAACACATTAATAGATAATAATGAATAATTAGCATTCGAGATAGTTGGAAGAATGACTAGGATTCATTAAAGACATTTAATGAACAACCATGAAACATAGCATAAAATAATTGTAATTTTATTAACTTGCAAAAAATTACAAAGAACAAAAATCACAAACTTCCCTGTTATGTACTTGATAGTGTGTTCTTTTGTATAACTCCTAGGCTTAATCTCCAAAGTTCTTCCCTCTACCTGGGAAATTATTTCCCTTTAAATAATATTACAATTTTACAAAAAGGGAAAATTCCTGAGATGTGGGATTACAAAATAATGCAGTTTCAAGGTTTTCCAAGGGAGGAAAACCACTTGGCATCTAGGTCCATCAAATTCATTAATGTCCTAATATTTTACATCCTCCAGGTGTACTTATGTTCTACAGATTTGGGACGCAATCTCCCTCTTCTTAACTTTCCTCCACTCTCCAAGGTACACCTGTAGTTTGACCATTGCAGCATGAGGTATCTCGATCCACCTCGTGATATCCTACAAGGTGAGTTGGTTTATCCCCTAAATATTCTCCTTAGCTATAGAAACATTTCTCTCAATTTCTTCTAATTTGAGATTAGGGGGAAGTGTCTGTGCAGTTGGATCTAGAGAACGAAAATCTAGAAAACTGAGCAAGGTTTTAGTAGACATCCACCTATATTTGCATGTCACCTGTCCACCTCTGATGATGGATTATTCCACATCATAGATTCCCTCCCAGGTCTCGATCGTAACTTTAGTTTTCCAGGTCTGAAGTTTATCCATAATTGGAAAATAACGCGTCCTGTCTTTGATATTCTTTTGCCAATCTAACACATTGTTAAAGGCCTTAGATGCTGCTATTATACGAGTATGATGATCTTGGAGGACATCATATTTTCGTTCAAATCAATTGTACAATTCCTGCATTTCATTGAAACCTACATACAAATTGAACATAGACTAATAGAATTCATCATGAACTCTACAGGCTAACTACTTGAATTCTTTTGATTTCAATCTAGAGAAAGATGAAACAACTGAAGCTAGATGTGACTCCTTGATATGTTGCTCAGGGGTAGAAATCTTTTTTTCCTTTTGTTGACTAAGTACATCTCACTTCTCAAGATGATGCTTGAGATGGACATTGTTCTTCTGCAAATCTTTCAATTTTTCCTCATGTTATTACTTAAGGAGATTGAATTTTTGTTTATGATGGGCCTCCACTGCTACGAAATCATGTTTGATATTCTGTATCTCTTGTTCTTTTTCCAAAATATGTTTATTCAGTTGTGAAACTGAATCAAAATTAGCTCCTGTAAATGCACCCATGGTAGTTGTTGTATCCAAATCCCCTTGTTTGATGCCAGGGGAAATTGACTTCCATATGACTTGATTAAGGGCAGGAACCTGTTTGATTGTGCATTCCCTCACCCTCTTAGTTCCTTTTTTCATTATTTCTTTGTCCTTCTTGCTCCAAAAATATTTCCCTAAGGAGAGAACAACATCCTCACCAAAATCTGCCATCCCTTCATATGTTGAAATGGTTTCTTGTTGGGGAGTGACCAGGGGATCAGATTGAGATCGTGAAAGGGGAATTTCCAAGCTAATGGGTGTGAGCATCATAGGAGAAGTGAGAAAAATAGATACAAGGGATGAGGAAGAAGTGAGGATAGGGATATCAATTTGGGAGAAGGATTTGTAGAAATAGGATTGTTTATTTGGGAAGGTTGAATATGTGAGGATGTTAGAGTAGTGTGGGATGTAGGGGTGGTTAAAGAAATAGGTGGAGAGGAAGGGGAAGTTGGATTGGGAACTTCTACCAATACCGATGGGTCTCTATTAGTATCTTCAAGAATTGGTTTTAAATTTAATTCAGAAAAAGAAGACTGATAAAATAATGAATCAAAAATATTTCCAGACAACTCTATATGAGGGATAGAAGAAGTCATAGAGGTAAGAATATTTATAGGGCATTTGGCAGGCCCAAATTATTTCTCCAAGTCACTATAAATCTCATGAATTTCAATTTCAGGTTGTGGTGGAGACTCTACCTACTGAACTGGAGGGATATGCATGGGAACTTTCTCTTGTGGATCAAGTTGAGCTAGTGGTGCTGGCTATTCTTCCCTGGATACTTCCTAAGGTATATGCTTTGGGTAAGTAGCTGGTGCTTCTTGTATCTATAATTGTTGAAGAGAAAGCTAAGTTATCCACTAGTTCTTGGGCTGGGGTTCAACCTCTTCTGTATGTGTCTTCAGCTAAGAACTGATATTTTCCATATTTCTCTTAAGCTCTTCCCCATTATGAAGGGTCTCCAACATCTCTGAAGGATAGGTTCTTATAGGAGTCTCCATGATAGCCTTACCTTTATATTTTGATTGAGTTTCAAGGGAAGCTAATGAGTTCTCTACTTGATATTTTTCATCCTTCAATATGTTTTTCCTCTAAAGGTTCTCCTTTATGGACAACTTTACCTTTCTGAAGTGGAGGGTGGAGTCCTTCAGGTCATTTTGATAATTGAATACATGAGCCTTCATATCTAGATCACAATTTTGCTCAATGGTTCTTGTAAATCCATAGATTCTTTGTAAATGGAATCATCAGGTTGATCTTCATGACCATACTGAAACTTAGCGCATTCTTGGACAAAGATACTGGCTAGATATGCTTTAGGGTCATGCATTCTTCTGGGGGCTTCCCCAGGTTCATATTAGAAATTTATTTAGCCATCATAGTTGCATGGGTATAAGTTTGTAGGACAAGAGAATATAAACTCAACGGAAACTTAGGCCAAGCCTTTCTTTTATGCCGTGCCAGTTTGGGAAAAACCCCATCAATGACAGTCTCATAGGTTATTTCTTGTAATACCATGCAGTATGGAACTATCGTTGGAAACAAATGAACTATGTTTCTGTCCCAAATTCTAATGTAGGAGAAATACTCTCCAACATACCAATCACTGTGTAATGCAATCAATTCTCTGGATCTCTCAGAAAATGATGGAGTTTCATCCTCGCAAATCTTGTAAACTTGAGGGACAAAATTGTCCTCCCACATATGAGAACAATAAATATGTACAGGAGGGAAATTTTTGTTCCAATTCCAACCCAAGGTGGCAAAAACAAAAGTTGCAAAGAACACATCCATTACATACCCAGACATATAAAATGTTGGATTCGTGTTGGCCGAGGTCTTATGATATTTTTCAATCTCTTCCTTTAGATTGACATATAGAATCTGTGCCCAATTGAAGGAATCACCTGTGAGTAGAACATGATGGGCCATTAGAACCCATTTATCTTTGAACAATGAAGAGTTAACTAACACATACAAATGATAGAACATGGTGGCAGGAAATGAGAAAGGTTCCCTGAACCAAGAAACGGGATAAAAATTGCTTGGTCGAGGAACGTAATCAGTTGGATTTTCCATCCAGGATTTTAATACCTCCTCATAATTGAATTGTGAAATGGATTCTTCTAGAAATTTAGAGCTGAGAAGCTGTCTGGGAGGTCCAAGGGCATAATCCCTGACAAAAAATTAGGATGGAAAGAGGTAACAGGGGTATGAACATGGTCGCCGAAGGTGCATTCATTAGGGTTTTCATTATCCAATGCCCACTTAACTGGTTCCATGTAGGGAGTTAAAGGAGGTCGTGAAGTAATGTGGTGGAACTGGGAACTTAGAATTCTTATATATGCAAGCTAGTCATGGGGAATTGTCAAGAAATCATCATTGTAAAAAATGGCATAAATCCTCAACTAGTCCAGATGGAGGGTTTTAGAGACACTCCCTCTAGTATCAATGAATAGTCCGACGTTGGGATTTTTTCTTTTCTACTCCCGCAGAGTAGTTTTTGACCTGTTGTTCATAGGTGTGGAGGATGCCATTTCTGTTTGAAATTTAGAAACCATGGTTAAAAACTTACTACATTTTTTAAAATAACAGAAAAAATGGTAGTGAAGGGAAAATACTTACCAATAGGAAGATCTAAGAATTAGACAATTCATGAGCTCGAGCGAGAAAAATCCACAGTAAAAAATCTTCAAGTGCAGTAAAAAACACAAGTGAAAATGGTAAAAACTTCGTAAATTCGGATAGAATAAATAACCCAAATATTAATAGAAAAATAGATCTGGACTGAAGATCTAGAATAAACATACAACTGAGATCGAGGCGGGAAGAAAAAATGCGGGAGTAAAAAGTCAAAAAAGTTTGGATTTTGTAGTTTCCTTCTTCTGCAATCCTCTTTCGGAAAGCGGAAGTTAGAAATAAAATTATTGAACAAAATATTAAAGTTTTGTATTCCGCATTCCGCATAGGAAGAAAGTAGAAAGCAAAAAAACGAGAAATAAAAAAAGTGAGAAAAATGACTTTTCCAGCTTCTGCAATCCGCCTTAGCGGAAAGCAAAAGTCAGAATGAAAAATAAGGGTTTTTTTTTGAATAAGGGATTTCTGCCATTTCGCAACCTGCCTTAGCAGAACACAGAAGTCAGAAAAACAACTTTTATGGAAAGAAAAATGATAATCCTGCGATTCACCTCAGTGGAAAGTAGAAGTTGGGAAAATGATTTTCGGTAGACCTCCAAAAAAAGGATTTATGCAATCTACCTTAGCAGAATGCAGAAATGCAAAAATAATACATATAAAAGAAAAAAAGGTGTTTTCGAAATCCACAAAACCAAAAAAACAAGGCATTTGTGCCAGAAATTGTTTCCAGGCCACAAAGAAACAAGCCAACACAATCTCAAATATTCAATCAAGTAAAACTAGGGTTTAGGGTTTTTTGAAAGGTTTTTGTGGTTGTAAATTCTGATGGCTGAAGGGAATACATTCATGAGTCAAGCAGGAACTAAATCATAAATAAATAAGAGCAGAGATGCATAATATAATCACCAAGTACCAATCAGAGTATAATCTTAAAGTTCATTCATAACTGACAAGCATTACAAGTAAATAAACCATAAACCAGCAATGAATATATTAGTCAAGTAGCTAAACAATGAAGTTAAAACATAGTCTGAAGGGTTATTTAGATCATATATTTCATAGTAGTGTTCAACAATTAAACATGAGAGTTATGTACTTAACTCATAAACAAGTCCAAGACCTCCTTAGCCAGCCAAAAAGTAGAACCCCTCTTCTGTCCCTTTGTCCCTCTTTTATAATTACAAATAATTAGTTCTATCTTCCCTTCATTAGGTCGAAATTGAAACTACCCAGCAGTTACATTCACTAACTTTCAACTAATTGACTAAAAATAGCAAAATCGGATTCCTGGCAAATATGGCAAATTTCTGGAAAATAGGTGTCAAAGAAGCTTCCACATCTCTCAAACCCTGACACCTGTGTAAAAACTGAGAGAGGTTTTTGTGAATGAATCTGTGAATCTCTTGTTTTTTAAAAATTCATCTCCAATCAATCCGAATCTTCCCCGCAAGATGAACACTAAAACAGGAAAATATTAAATATTTAAAATCCCTGAAAAATAGGCTGCAAATATTAAACTGAATCTTTCAAACCTTGATAGATGTTGCAAAACAGAGAGAGGTTTTTGTATATGGATATCTTATGAACAAAAACCTCTTTTTGTTTTCAAAACTTTCTCTCCATCAGCTCGTGGTATGCATTTGACTTCAATAACCCAAAACAGGAAAAACTGAGCAGAATTCTTAGTAATCTTTGCATTTCCCTCTTTTCCATCTGAAATTTCTTCTGCAGGTACAATCTTTTCAGCAGAAAATGTCACTTCTGGTGTATAAAACTCAAATTCATGGATGACTCCCCAACTCTATTCTATTTTCAATTAATGAATGATGTTTCTGTATGCTTTTAAAACCTTGTCAGTGTCCTAACAACCCTTTCTTTCTCAAGCTCTCAGAGTTTTTGCAGTCTGTTCCATTTTGAATGCAGGAAATGTTTTACACTGATGTTAGGTAATTATGTCAACATAGTACCAAAAATATTCTTACAAAGCTGCTATACTTAACTATCCTCCAATATGCTCATCTAAATGTTAGAACACCTCTGGAATGCATAGAGACATGCATGTGTTGTGATTCTGCACAAATAGCAGCCTTGGCTCCTTCTAATGCCACTAATGAGTTATCTCTTTGCAATAAATATTTGGCATTAGTGCTCTCAAATGCCTGCTTCTTAGATCAACTTGTGATTTTTTATCTAGTGGATGGAAAGATATGAGAACTATCGTATGTCTGCTCACTTTCTTGGCTATATCAACTTGACAATCATAATATAGCTCTTTCTTGGATTCCATAATTTCATTGCTTGTATATTTCCTTAGCATTTGCCTTTTTCTTTGGAAATCTTTGCAGCCTTTAATTGACTAGCAATTGTGGGTAAGCACTGTGAGCTTGAAGCAATCTCGGCTTGTTTTTGAAGAGAAGGATGTAGATCCCATAGGGTATCAAGTAAAAACCAATATGCTCCATACCTTGCCACTATTGAAACTGAAACAGGATACTCATCATGCTTTCCTACAGGTACATTGACCTGACAGTATCCATACATGCCAGCAATACTTGACAGTGAAAAAAGCACTAGGAAGGAAGTCCTCCAACTGTCTCCCTTTTTACCTGAGCTTTAAGAGGAGTTGGAGCTGTAGGAATAACCAATATTCAATTATCCTTCAGAAGGTTGCTTAGAGCTGCATGCACTCGGCCTGATATACCATCTCCCAAAACAGGCTTGACTTTGTTAACCCATTCCTCCTGATTCATCTTGAACTCATATCTTTGCAATAAAAGGAATACATCTCAAATATTCTTTAAAGTAGAATTTCCTTCTCCATTTATACTTTCTTCATTCTTGAAAACCTTTAGACTTGGAACTTTCGAAGTAATATACTGACCCAGGTTTATATGATTTAAAACTTGACCTTGTATATTTTCAACAGAACTAATGACCACGCCAAGAGTGTTCTTTTCTGGTATCCTTAAAAACTGAAAACAGGCATGAGAAATTAAAATACGCCTCCTCTGTCTGAAATCTAACAATGACAACTGCAATAGTACATGGCCAACATGAAGAAGAATATTTGGATCCCTAGAAAACCAATCTACAGTATCAAAACTTTGGGTCATTGGCACTACACCAACAGTAGAAACAGCCCCATGTGAGGGACAGAATCCCAAAATGCCACAAAATGCAGCTGGAACCCTCACGCCTCCATCTGTATCAATACCAAGAGAAAAGTCCACAAGTTCAGCCACAACAGTTACAATAGCCCTTATAGATGGTTTACAAACAACTTTTTCCCATTCTAACAAATAAAGTGGTGCATTCTAAAATGGCACTGGTGAATACAATAATGGAACATCAACAGAAGCCACTGAGCTGAGAAATGACCTATGATTAAGCAAGAAATCATAGAGCCCATGTACATTTTCATTTGCAATAAATCTAAAAGTGATTGAGAGCTATTGTCAATATCAAGCATGGAGTCAAAGACTCGATTCTGACCTGGATTTATTTTTTCAAAATTGGACAACTCATGCAAATCTTCTGTTGGGAAAACTGTGAGCAAGGATTATATTTTGTATCTACCTTATCATGTGCAAAATCAAATGGAAAAATGAATTCCTTCATCCCCATATATTTACTAGTATTACTCAGCATATGGCACCAGTTAAGTGAAAAGGAAGAGATTAGGCGAGTGCTAACTTTCAAGCTCAGATCCAAAGGTACTTTGTTGCCAGTGTATTTTACTGTTAGCTACAAAGAGCTAATACATATATAAGTTTAATCTGCCTTCCTGTTTCAACTTGCATTCAGCACAAACCAGTCAGCCTCTGGCACATACTCAGACAAGGTCTACATGCAATTTACATGCTCAGCTTACTCATTGCATTTCTTACAGGTAACAAGTTAATCTGTGAAACCCTGGTCACCACAAACTGTACAGATCTTTACCCTACCACATTTTCAGGTTTTGAGAGGATAATTGTTCAATGCAACTGCTACCTTTCAACTTTTCACTTGTCACAGCATCTAAAAACCTCTTAGACCGATATCTCTTCGACAGGGGTTTTGTTAAAAGCATACATATATGTTTTCCTTCACTAATTTTAACAAAACAAGATTTACTGGGAAAACCCCAATTTAGCAGCCACTATCAGGTTAACGCGGAATACCTTATTCCGGTCTAGGTCTAGGTGCAGAGGTTTAAAATCACTCCTTGAGCTGTCTAATTGTCAAATTTAACTATACAAGTGTCTTCAGGTGTCCAATTTGCCTCCAGCTGGCGCAACGAGAAAGCCCTAAATTTTCTGTGTAACTGTGAAATTCCAGATTTTAAGCAGATATCTTCATTCCAGGGTCTCCACCAGCTTCATAATATTTAATTTAGAACATCTTCCCTTAAAATCTTGCATTATTTCGCTCACTATCATCATTTGCCATAAATTTGCATACTGTTGCCAGAACAGTTGCCAGAATCTCCCTCACGTGAGACCAGACACCTGTTTACATGAAAAAAACTTGGCAAAACACATATCAAATGTGACCAATGATTTATTTAACACTTTAGGAGCGAAATCCCCAAAAAATCGGACTGAAAAATGACCATTCTGGAAAAAAACGATTTTCTTGTAGCGTCGCAGTGTAATTTTTTGGCCATTGCGCTACAAGAATATTTTAAAACCAATTTTGGCACTTTTTAGCCATTAATTTCATTTTGAATGAGGTTTTAATGGTAAACTTTGATCCATGGTGTTATTTGTGAAATCCTTAATCAATATAAATCCTTTAGAACCCTTTAGAACCTAAAGAAACAAAAAATAATAAAAATCTAAAGTCAAAACTCGAAAATTTCACTTAAAACCAAAAATTTTCTAAAGTAAGTAAAAGAGGAAACTTAAGCAAATGAGGAAACTTAAATTAAAAATGACAATCAAAATATAAAATTGAAGAAAACAAGTTCATGACTTAACACAAGGCTTATGAGGAAATTTTACTAGGTCCAGAATACTATACTTACAGTTTAAGGATTCCTATGAGAAGATCATGTCTTCAAAAACCAATTTAAAGATTAATGGGGGATCCCATTTTGATAGCTGAAAATGGGATCTGTTGCTACTAGTAACAAGGAACTAAACAGGTGCCTCCCGAGGAAACTAGTTGTCTAGTGGGTGCATAAATGGCCCAAGAAGATGACACCAAATTGCAAGTGTGATGGCTAACACTATAAACAAACCCTACAAACGAATCCAAATACATATCAAACAACACTAGAATACATAAGAAACACTAACCACTAATGACCATTTACATAATTATACTATTATAATACAAAAAAAATCATAATTCCTAAGCGTAATACTTTTTTGGGTAAATCCCGTTTCGAGGCTCCTCCATCTTATTACCATCATAATCAACTAACTCGTACACACCATGTTTTAGAACTTTTGACACAATGTATGGGCCTAGCCACATATATTTAAACTTGCATGCCGCTAGGGGTTCCTTATCCTGGTTGTAAACCAAGACAAGCTCTCCTTCAGAGAAAAACCTAGGTTTAACGACTTTATCATATTGTTTTTTCACTCGTTGTTTATGTGCTTCATTTGATGTGAGAGAATCTCCACATTGTTCATCTAGATTCTCTAATTGAAGCAAACATTCCTCAATCTCAATGGTATCGATAAGTACGTGAATGCCAATATTCAAGGATGGTATCTTTCATTCCACCAGCATGACTGTTTCCATCCGATGAATGAGCTAGAAGGGTGAAATCCTTGTAGCAGTCCTAACATCTGATTTATATGCCTAAAGCATCGGATACAACATGATGTGCTAGTTTGACGTACTTGCATTAATAGTTTGCTTGAGAATGGTTTTCAAAGTTTTATTCACAACCTCTACTTGCCCATTCATTTGTGGGTAAAATGAAGATGAGTGGTCTTGCCTAAAACCTGTTAGATTTTATCATTTAAGCAATATGATCTAGGATCTTATCTGAGAGAATAACATGCACAACAAAAATCACAAGAGATAAGAGACACAAAGAATTTTCCTTGGGGAAACCATAAAGGAGAAAAACCCACAACTTCCTCAGAGATAGAATGAGCGCCCATGGTAGCAGTAAAACCCAAAGATAGAAAATATGATCTCCAACAACTATTCTCTCTCTCTCACTTGAGAGAGCCTCTCCTCTCTCATTCATGCGCCCTAGTGAGTGAGCGTGTGTGTGATAAATGGAGAGACTCACTCTCTATTTATATTCTTTCATTCACTTTATTTCCACTTCAACATGTCAGCCTCACTTAATAATTACTTACCAGGGCCGACATCTCTAGGGGAGTCTAATAACCCTAGTGCCCCACAAATGTGCAGAATTTTCCCTCCGATCAACAAGGAGGGTTAACCTTAACTCAATTGTGGGGACTATTGCCCTGAATTACAATGGAGGGTTAACCTCAATGACTTTACATGACTTTTTTACATTATTGGATCTCCTGATAGGAACATCGGGGCATGACAAGACTCCATTACATTATAGATACTTCCCGGAATAAACATCAGGTTACAATACATAAAATATACAAGTGAATACATTCTGAAGTTACAAATACATCAACACTCCCTCTTAACTAGGAAGGTATTCTCTCAACACAATTTATCAACACGGGTCTTCTTCTCTGGATCAATTCTGGATCATCGTCAATGCTATATCATCACTAGATCATCAAAACTGGATCATCACTGGATCATCATCAAAGCTAGTTCATCGCTGGATCAAGATCAAGTCTAGATCATTATTGGATCAACATCAAGTCTAGATCTTCACTGGATCAACATCATTACTGCTTCTGCTATCTCAATCAAAGGTGCTATCTCTTCATTCTTCTCATCATAGTAAGTTCTATAAAGCCATCCTTTTTTCATGCTGGTTGTAGGTCTAGCCTCCATGTAGGTATTTATCTTATTCAGCACTTATATCTGACCACATGTCATAAAGGTCCACCCAGCACTTACATCTGACCATGGGAGGAACACATCCACCACCATGTCAGAAAGGAATGCCCAACACTCACATCTGACCATGGGAGGAACACATCCACCACCATGTCAAAAAGGCCCAACAATCACATCCATTAGCATGATAGGACACACCATCTATCATCCAAGGAAAGGCTCATCACTTACATCTATTGCATTCCAAGACACACCATCTACTATCCAGAGAAAGGTACAACACTTATATCCTCTAGCATAGTAGGACACACCATCTACTATCCAAGGAAGGGCTCAACACTTATATCTACTGGCATGGTAGGACACACCATCTACCATCCGAAGAAAGGCTCTTCACTTACATCCATCGGCATGATAGGACACACCATCTATCATCCAGGGAAAGGATTTGCACTTACATCTGTCGGCATGATAGGACTCACCATCTATCATCCGAGGAAAGGCTCTGCACTTATATATGATCATGTGGGAGCCAATCCCATAGTCATATCAGAATGGCTCTGCACTTACATCTGATCATGTGGGGGCCAATCCCATAGTCGTATTAGAATGGATCTGCACTTACATCTGATCATGTGGGGGCCAATCCCATAGTCATACCAGAATGGCTCTCAGCTCTAGGCTGAGTATATCCTGGTAACTGACAAGGTGCCTCCATTCTCCCAAAGAATGGACTTTAGTACTTATATCTAATCAAGTGGGAACACATCCCTCAATGACATCAGAATGGATCTCAACTCTAGGCTGAGTATTCCTGGTAATTGGCCAGGTGCCTCCATTCTCCCAAAAAATGGCCTTCAACACTTATATCTGATCATGTGGGAACACATCCATCAATCACATCAGAATGGATCTGCATTGATCATGTGGTAACACAACCCACAATAATATTAGAGCATCTCTACACTTACATCTCTCCATGGAAGGAACTAATCCTCTCACCATGTCAGAAGGGCTCTTGGACTCATCACCTCCCCTTAGAGGGAACCTCGATCTGGAGAACACCAAGCTTCTCCCTAAAGTAATCAAACTTCATTTTGGCCAATGGCTTGGTCAACATATTAGCTATTTTCTCATCCATTGAAACATACTGGAGCTTCACTGCTCCTCTTTGCACCATATCCTTGATATAGTGATATTTGATCTTGATATGCTTTGACTTGTCATGGAACACCGGGTTCTCAGACAACTTCACAAAACTCTGGTTGTTGCAATATACACAATTAACATCCAACTAGATATCAAACAAATAATATAGTATATGTCTAAGCCACACTACCTCACAGCTAGCCGAACAAGCTGCGACATACTCTGCTTCGGTTGTACTCAGTTCCACAAAGGACTGCTTCCTGCTAAACCAAGAGATCACACCTAATCCCTGCTAGTTTTTTAACATTAAGCTAGCATTATATTAGGATCTTGAACTGAGAGAATAACAAGCACAACAATCAAACACACGAGACAATGAACACAGTGTTTTTCCTTAGGGAAACCATAAATGGAGAAAACCCCACAACTTCCTCAGAGATAGAATCAGATTCAAAAGTAAGACCCCAAAATAGTAAGTTGATCTCTCGACAACAGTAACCTCTTTCTTCCTTGCCCTAGTGTCTTCTTCTTCCTCAGCTATGCGCTACAACTAAGTGTGAGTGAGTGTGTGATAAATAGAGGGGCTAGCTCTCTATTTATACTAATTCCTGACTTCAATAAACCCTACTAGGGACAACTTCTCTAGGAGAGTCTAATAACCCTAGTGCCCCGAAACTGTGAGGACTTTAACCCTTGACCAATAGGAGGGTTACCCACAATGACTTGGCATGACTTGTTTACATTATAGAACCTCCTGATAGGAACGTTGGGGCATGACATGACTCAAGTACATTACAAATACATCCCATAATAAAGATTTGGTTACAATACATAAGAAATACAAGTGAATACATTCTGAAATTACAATTACATCAACACTCCATTTTAACTAGGAAGGTATTCTCTCGACACAATTTATCAGCACAAGTCTTCTTCTCTGTATCATCAGGATCATCGTCAAGTTCTCGTCATCTTCATCTTCAAGTCATCTTCATCATCGAATCTGGATCATCATTAGATCTAGATCATCGATAGATCTGGATCATCATCACTAGATCATCATGGGTGCTATCTCATGATTCTTCTTATCACAGGAAGTTCTACAGAGCCAACCCTTTTTCATGCTAGTTGTAGACCTAGCCTCCAAGTAGGTCTTCCTCAGTGCTTATATCTGACCCTAAGTCAGAATGGCTTGCCCAACAATTACATCTAAACTTGACAGGAACATATCCAACACCATGTAAGAAATACACGCCCATCACTCACATCTGACCATGCAGGAACACATCCCACAACCCTGTCAAAAAGGCCCAACACTCACATTCACTAGCATGATAGGACACAACTACT
Source organism: Pseudotsuga menziesii (assembly GCA_001517045.1). Lineage (NCBI taxonomy): Eukaryota > Viridiplantae > Streptophyta > Pinopsida > Pinales > Pinaceae > Pseudotsuga > Pseudotsuga menziesii. The sequence goes on from LPNX011130912.1 coordinate 136,059, forward strand.
ATCATCTGTGAAAAGGATCAACACTTACAAACACCGCCATGATAGGACACAAGTACTATCATCTATAGAAAGGCACAGTAGTCACAACCACCACCATGATAGGACACACCTAATATCATCCATGGAAAGGCTTAGCACTTACAATCACCAGCATGGTAGGACACACCTACTACCATCTGTGAAAAGTCACAACACTTACAATAACTAGCATGGTAGGACACACCTACTACCATATGTGAAAAGGCACAGCACTTACATCTGACCATGGAAGGAACTTAATCCTCTAACGATGTTAGAAGGGCATTCAGTCCCAGACTGAGGGTTCCTGGTAACTGGCCAGGTGCCTCTATTCTCCTAGAGAATGGCAACATCCCTTATATCTGATCAAGTGGGAACAAATCCCTCAATCACATAATAATGGAGATGCACTCATATTTGATCATGTGAGAACATATCCCACAGTCATATCAAAATTACCCTCAGTACCAGACTGATCTTTTCTGGTAGCTGACCAGGTACCTCCATTCAAAGAATGGAAACAACCCTTATATCTAATCAAGTTGAAACACATCCCTCAATCACATCAGAATGGCCATGCGCTCACATCTGATCATGTAATACTAAATCTTACAGTCGTATTAGAAAGGCCCTCAGTCCTAGACCAAGTATTCCTAGTAACTGACTAGGCACCTCCATTCAAAGAATGGAAATAGCCCTTATATTTGATCATGTAGAAACCAATCCTACAATCATATTAGAATGGATCAACACTCATATATAACATGGAAGGAACCAATCCTCTCACCATGACATAGTGGCTAATCCCTTACATCTGACCATGGAAGGAATCAATCCTCTCACCATGTTAGAATGGCTCACAGACTCATCACTTCCCCTTTCCAGGAACCTCGATCTGGAGAACACCAAGCTTCTCCCTGAAGTACTCAAACTTCACTCTGGCCAATGGCTTCATTAACACATCAGATATCTATTTGTCTATCACAACATACAAGAGCTTCACTTCTCCCCTTTGCACCATATCCTTGATATAGTGATACTTGATCTCGATATGCTTCGACTTGTCATCGAACACTGGGTTCTCTGACAACTTCACACAACTGTGGTTGTCACAATATATACAAGTAGCATCCAAATGGAGATGAAATAATAAGACAGTAGCTTCCTTAGAGATACTGCCTCACAACTAGGTGAACAAGGTACAACATACTCTGCTTCAGCTATACTCAGTGCCACACAGGATTGCTTCCTTCTAAACCAAGAGATCACATCTGACCCCATACTGAAGCAACACCCTGAAGTTCTCTTCCTATCGATGGCACTACCTGCCCAATATGAATCAACATAAACCTCTAGGTTAATCTTCTGAATCACCTCATACTTGAGCCCATAATCAACTTTATCCCTCACGTACCTTAGAATATGCTTTGCAGCAATCAAGTGAACATGTCTCGGATCTGTCAGGAACTGGCTCAAGGTGTTCATAGCAAAGCAAATATCTGTTCTCGTGTTCATTAGGTACATCAAGGACCCAATCATCTAACGATACATCATAGCATCAACTGCTTTTGATGAAGCATCACTTAATAGCTTCAGGTTCGATGCCATAGGTGAGGTCATGGCCTTGCAGTCCATCATCCCAAATCTCTTCAGGATCTCTACTATATATTTCCCTTGTCCTAGGGAAATTCCATCCACATTCTACCACACCTCCATGCCTTTAAAATAATGCATCATACTCAAATCCTTCATTTCGAACTCAACAACAAGCTTCCTCTTTGTATCAGCAATAAACCCATCCATACCTATTACAAACAGAACATCTACATATAGTAGGAGCATCACTGCATTCCCATCTTCAATCTTGTAGTAAAGGTTGGAATCTGCTTTTCTTTTGGTAAAGCCCAAACTAGATAGAAAGTTGTCAATTCTGTCATACCATGTCCTTGTTACGGAGAGAAATTCCTATGGCTTGGGGTACCACAACAGACAGCTAGACTCCAGAAATCAATCTTCTCCAATATGCAATAGAAATAAACAATCTAACACTAAAGGATCGAACCCCGTACCTTATTCCGGACGGTTGTAGTAGATCCCCGTTGAGCTTTCCAATCTTCAGCTTGAATTGTTATAGCACGTCCTCAACAACAAGTAAACAATACAAGCATACTATATTTCATGGTGTTAGATCTATTCTAGCATATATAATCAATAATGTAAAAGCATTTGACATATTCCAATGGAAACAATATTAATTCAAATACACATTACTGGACAGGAAAAGATATTTCTATTAATAAGAATCAGAGATTACAAGTGACAACCTCTGACGGCACGTCTGCGAAATGGAGAAACTGAATCCCCCACTTGGGCCTCCACCACCTCAATCCTCCATCACTTCGATAGCAAGCTTACTAACAATGGGCAAGCTTGGGAAGAACACAACAGTGCTCCAAGGGACAAAGGGATGCAGACTCAAGCATAAAGTTCTGGCAACAATGGACTATAATTTCGATGCTCTCAATTTTCTCTTCTGCTTTCAATGTACCAAGGGGTTCCTTATATAGCTTTTCAAAGGGATTTGAAAGGTCGAATCCGTGCGATCTCAAGGCATATGGAAGGCAAGGAGTCATATGAGTCGGATCCAAGTCAAGGAAAACTCCAAAATGTTTTGGACTATGTACACATCCCGATGTACGCGACTATCGAGGGAATACCCGCGTATGTATGCGGTTATCGGGGAAAAAGCCGCGTATATCAATATTATAATGTTTTTAGGGATGATCAAGGTAACATCAAAAGATATAAAGTGGTTCAAAGGGGCTAATGAGTCTGCAGCGGGACAAGGGAAGGCCATACAATGTGTGATTCACCTAGTGTGGTGAAATCCGCTATAACAGATGCCCCCTAATGT
>LPNX011130943.1:0-164961 GCA_001517045.1 Pseudotsuga menziesii
AATAAACAATAGACAACAATAATAAACTATGTCAAGATCACGTTGAAATAGTTAGGTATACCTCGGTGTGACTAGCTGCTATTGATGAAGCAACATCAATTGCTGCATCAACCATCGATTGTAGACTTTCTTCCGTTAACTCCGGCTCCTGATGCAGTAAACATGCAAATCAAACATTAACAAAAACAACTTATGCACCGGATTTCAAGTTAAGCAACAAATATCATCGAAGGATATACATTACCATAGGCTCAGAAACTCCATGGCCGTGGGCAGCTCGAGTCTTTTTTGGAGTGGACCGCCTCATGTACACATGACCCTTCTCCACGGAAGGCCTGGGAGGAGATGCATCTGCAGGCAATGGCCCAGATGTTTGGGTCGGTGCCTATAATCAGCAAGTGAACTCATGTAGTTAGATGTATGCATAATTCAACAAACATGTACATGTATTTAAAAAATGATAACTGTAATTGTTTACCATATTAAAATGTTTACCTGGGTACCATGATGTGTCTCGTGGATCTCTCCACCCAGTGACGGATTTGGGATCTGCAAGTTTAATAATTGTAAATATTAGACCATAGATAGAATTAGTGAACTAACATGTAAAGTATGTGCAAATTAACAAATTATTGACAAGCATAATTGAAAAATTGAAATTTTAGAATGTTTACCTCAGTAGAACCAGATGGGCCTGTACCATCATGGATCCCTCCACCAACAAAGGGATCGGTCGCTGCAATGCCATGCCCCAATCCAAAGTCTGGGGGGTCTCTGGCGTCAAAACGCAACAACTGCAAGTTCACGAAATTAATATATTAGCTCAAACTATATATATGTGTACAAAGAGGAAACTAAATGATGAATTTATTAAAATTAACCAGATCTACATACCTCACTCAAAAAACCACTGAACGCAACATCTGTGGAAAGACCATAGCAGGGACGACCACACGATGTGCACTCGTGAGGATCAGAACTCTGTTGGGGATGTGCCGATGGTGGTGCACTGGGGGATGGTCCTCGTGGCCCAATAGGTGGTGATGCACTGGGGGATGGTCCTCGTGGCCCAGTAGGTGGTGGTGCACCAGTGGATGGTCCTGCACTAGGTCCTGCATCCCCACCCATCTGCTAAAGAGTAGTGCTATGGCGAAGGACCACTCGTGCCAGTGTCAAAAAAGCATCCCGTGTCTCAGCAACTACGCGAGTAGCAGGTGGGACATCTGGCCCATGCAATGGCACGCGAGGTGCATGGATAGGGTGATTAGGGTCTTGGACCCTCGCATTGGGTCGGTTTTGGGGCATCCCCCCACTGATCCCCTGAAACTCCAAGTAAGAAAAATAGTTCACGTGTTTATGCAACACGAACTCCGCATACAACTTTCGAAGGAAATACAGGGGCATTTCCCTGTTGTTATGCGGTGGCAAATCAAAGACCATATACCATCTATCCATCCAGTTATCGATAAATGGTTGGAATATGCACCACTCAATGGATATATGTGGCCGGTTTGCATTTGGGATTTCTCCAGTCCGAGGATCCCTGAATAATGCAAAAATTTGCTCCTTCGTTATTTTTAACCTTCTTATTGCCACATAATCCAATCCATCCTCTTGTTCTCTTCTTTTCCTCTCTCTATATGATGTGATATCATATAGTATATTAGTTGACTGCGAAATAGTGTCAACAATAGCATCCATGGTGGATGCAAGGGAGCGGCGAATCTCATCGCCGCCACGAAAAGAAGCACTTATGCCCCTTAAGCGGGCAAGCTCAATCAGAATCACGGCATTCGGATCCATTGCAGCAACTGCAAAAAAAACATCAATAAGCAAATCATTAGAAACATATACATGGCATATAATGACGTCTCTTCAAAATTGAAAATGTATTAAATCAAACTCAAGTTACCAATTTAATGACAAATTCACTTACATATATTTATTTAAACTTAAGATTAAACATTTCACAATTAAAACGCAACCTTGATTCAACTTGTCACTACATTCAGTTAATGAGTAAGTAAGAATTGGATATAACTTGTTCTGGCTTAGAAAGATGGTTGCGCTAACTTAGAAAGATGATTTGAATTTTGTTTCAAGAGGTTTGTATTTTGTTTAAGGTTTGGGTTTTGGCAGGAAAGGAGGAATTGTTCATTGTTTGGGACATGCCTTGGAGGCTATGATGATGTTGATTGATCAAGGACAATCTTTCTTAGAGCATGATGATGGATATTCCAGAGCTAGTATAGTCCAGAGTTCGACAGGAGAAAACCCCGATGATATGTGTCAATGGGCATTGTATGAGTACAATTTCAAGCTTATGATGGTCTCCTATGTGTATATATGTAGAGCATATGATGTGTATTATGATGAACCTTGATGATTACATGTCTATTTCTATTTGGGACTAATTTGGCATGGATTTCGAGGTTAGTTCAACGTGTACATAAGTTGTATAGTGTACAACAGACTTTGGCACGATTTCCCTAGTTGGCACAAGTTTTTAGGTATGTAATAAATGTTTTAAAATTCCATATTTCTTCTATATGGGCAGATTAATAGGGAATGCCATTATGAAATTGTCCATGGTTCTATAGCGAGTACGAGTTCTTTCATCACTTTTTGAAAAGATGCTTGTTTATGCTTCCAGTCATATTGAAAAGATGTTTGTTTATGCTTCCTAGATTCTAGTGAGAGTGGTTTTTTTTCTAATGGTTATGGTTTTCACAATCTCTAGGAATTTTGGCTTGCTTGTAATTTTAAAGGCCTTAATTCTTATGTATGGCATATGATGTAGATTTTTAGGCAATATTTGGTTTGTTGGTGAATTTCTCTTCAAGGGTAGGCTCTTTTGGTCATGTAATTGTTTGGGTTATTGACTATTCTATTTTTTTTATGTACTAGAGAGTTTCATTTGGTTAGATATAGAATAGCATCTAAATTGTTTTTTATGAGGGAAAAAGAAAATAAAAAGTTTAGTCTTCCTACATAATGCATGTCAATAGGGTTTTTTCCAATGGCATTGCCTAGAAACATTTGTGTCAATTGTATGTGATCAATTTATGTGTTTAGTCTTGGGGAAGGCATTGGCATATCATCATCTTTGGTTGGTTGGTGTTTTGGCTATGAGATGGTTGTTTATTTTTTTATGGTCTTTATTGCATTTACAAATAAAAAATGGTAATTTAAGTATCTAATTGAAAAAAAAGAAGCTATGGGTGAATGAATTACTTGTTAATATGATGATTCACCGGAGGATTTGTCTTCAAATTGAGGAATGGGCACTCTTCCAAGCTCCCAGGGCACGGGCACGTCGTCATTTTCACGATCCTGTTTGGTGAAAATGACTCTCGGGTCGGGACTGTGGGTTTTTTTTAATTTTTTTTTAGATTTACAAAACGTGCACGCGTTATAGAGTTACAAAACGTGTGCGCGTTTTGTAGTTCTATAACACGTGCGCGTTATTGTTACCTGGCCTACATGTCTGCTGACATGTCAGGTCGGATTTACTATTCCAAGTGCTATGGAAGAGGAGCGCGTTCTTTTTCTATGTAACGTGAGCCTGTTCCTAAAAAGTAAGAATGCATCTAAAAGGTCCCTCAACTTCTTGCACACACCCACAATTCTAAACCTAAATCCAACATGTTTGCTTGTGCCATAATATGTGGTGAAGTCAACTTGGAGAAAGGCCTATCATAAGCTATGAAAATCAATTTGGACTATTGAAACCACATCCAGAAGCTAGATTGTGAGAAACTTCCTTTCAAGTGCAGCAAGTTATGCCATGAGTATGGACACCTTGCTAAAGATTGCAAAAAAAACTCTCTTTTTTCAACCCCAACAAAGAAGTGGGGATAATGGAAAGTGGTGGAAAAAAATCAAGACCAACCCATCCAGTTCCTAGCCACATAAATCCTTCAAAAAAATTGCATCCTCTAGCAACAAGTTCAATATATTTGAGATGAAGATTTCTCCTCCTCATAGGTCGCCCACCCCTAAAACAAAAACCCACAGAATCTAGTGCCAATTTCTTTAGATTTCCTTAGATCCACATCAACATTCCCCTTTGAAAGAAAACTCCATTATTCCCCTTCCATTCTTCAATTCTAGGTATGAAACTAGGAAACCTTACCCTCCTTCCAGTCTGAAGAAACTAAAGTGTGCCCCTCTTTCATTGAAGACCAAGAAAATTCCTCCTCTCAACGTGTAATGATACAAGGATCTCAAGAAGTAATTGAATCATATGGGGTTTTAACTTGTGGAGTAGTATCAAGGCAAAGTGCTCAATCTCAAGAAGATGATATCCAATCCTCCATCAATTCCATGTTATATGGAGGGAGGAAACACATCCTACTCAAAAGACTAGGAACGTAACCAACAATAGAACAAGGAGGTAAATCTGAACCCCCTGCTTGGTAAATAATGTTAGTAGTCTCTTAGGATAGCATAGGGATGGGGATAAATACCAAAACAATAGAAATAAGGGAGATCATTAGATCGTAATGCCCTAACATCCTCCTAATCCAAGAGACAAAGCTTCAAAAAGAAGACATGATACAAACAAGAAAAAAGAACTAGAAGTAAAGTGATGGAATAACAACAACTCTAGAGGAGCCTCTATAGGCCTCTTTACAACATGGAATAGTAGTATCCTTGAGTTATCTCAAACCTGTTCCACTTAATACTACATATACAGAAATCTAAAATGGAATATATCAGGAGAACATTATAAAATGTAAATATATATGCCCCAATGCACTATGGGGAAAAGCAAGAATGATGGCATTATATCCTAGAAATGAAAATCAAACGGCATATCCCATACCATTCTAACATTGGACTTTAACATGGTCCTTAGCATACGAGATAAAAGAGGAGGCAACCTTGTCCATTATCAATTCAAAGAACGAGTTGAATACATATTGGTGGAATGGAAGCTTATAGATGTCAGGCCTAAGTAAGGGAGATAGACCTGGTCAAACATAAGAGTGGGAAATAGCATGGAAATACCCACATCACTACCATAGTGGACCATTACTTAGTAAGCAACCATTTCTGGGACGAGAACCTCGAGATGAGCTATAAGATTCTCCCATTAGCTATATCAAATCGCAAGCCCGTTACTCTTCAAATTCCCAAAGGGGAAGATTACGGTCCATTACCATTTAAATCCAATCCCTTGTGACTCCAATGCAATCAATCCTTTGACATCGTCTCAACAACATGGAAAGAAAAAAAATGAAAGATCGCATGGATACATATGGAAGGAAAAGCTTAAAGCCACGAAGAAGGGATTGAAGTAATAGGCCAAGGACAACTTTTAGACCCTACTCTAAAGAGGAAAAGGGACCAAATAAAACTTACAACCTTTGCATAGGATCTACAACAAAAATAAATATCTAGGAATGAACAAATCGAGGAGAGATAAATATATAGAAACCTTCACCGAGGTTTAGGAGAAAAAGAGGAACATTGGTGCTTCAAATTGCATAGTCTCTAGCTGTTTGTAGGAGACAAAAACAATTATTTCTTCCACAAGCAAGCGTCAGGTTGGCAGAAACAAAATTCATTCTAATAAATAATAAATGCATAAGGTTATAGACTTAGCACCTAAATAAATAAATAAAGGTTTTGTGGATCATAGCTCTAAAGTATATAAGTTCTCACACTTCATGCCTTTCTGTAATCCCTTTGATCTCCTCATTCATGCTAATCAAGCCATCAAGATTTGGCATGAGAGGTTTGGACATCTTAATTATAAATGTCTTTCAGATTTGTGTGAAAAAGACATGGTTTCAGGGCTGCCAAAGAATTTTTTTTCCAAAGGAGTCTATCAGGGTTGCATCCTAGGAAAACACCCAGAGCATAAGTATGAGAGAGTCAGTCATGAGAGAACCTCTGCATCTCTTGAGGTCATCCACGGTGGCATTTATGGTCCCTTTCCTCATATGTCAATGAGTCAATCCAAATATGTCCTTACCTTCGTAGATGACTTTTCCAACTACTGTTGGGTTTACTTCCTTAAACGCAAGTCTAAATTTGTTTACCTCTTCAAGGCTTTTAAAGCATTGGTTGAGAACCATCCTAGGAGTAAACTCAAGATACTTAGATCTAATAATGGTGGTGAATATGTCAAGTCCGAGTTCATTAAATATTGTGAAGATGCAGGTATCCAGATGCAACACTATATTCCTTACACACCTCAACATATTGGTGTTGGTGAGAGGAAGAATAGAGCCCTCAAGGAGATGGATACTTGTATGATGAAGTCTAAGACTTTGCCACAAAATTTTTGGGATGAAGCTATGAATTTTTCATCCTACATATAGAATAGCGTGCCTCACAAGCAACTTGATGGAGTCAATGGACACAAGGCTGATGTGTCTCATTTCAGGATTTTTGGCTCAAGGGCATGGGCTAGAATTCCATTAGATAAAAGGAGGGATTTGCAAACCCAAAGTAAAGAGTGCCTATTTGTTGGGTGATTTGAATATTCCAAAGGGTATAAGTTGATCAATATGAGCACTCAAAAATCCTTCATTGAAAGGAGTGTTCAGTTTGAAGAAGAGCCTATGCCAACAACAGAAATTGGACAGTCTTCTTCACCACTACCACCTTTGACTGTAAGTGAAGAGACTAATGATATTTCTGATTCTGATATGTCTGATAATGATTTTAATTTCATATCCTAACAATCCCACAAGGCCAAATTCGGGGAACTAGTTGGGAATCCTAGTGATTCTAGGGGGACTATATCTCAATTCGAGAGTGCCCTTTCTGTCAATGACCCTTTCTTTGATGAAAAGTGTTATCTAATGATTGAATCTGATCCACGGAAATATGAATAAGCATAATAATATCCAATGTGTAAAAAAACCATGAAGGAGGAATACCACTTGCTCCAGAAGAATGACACATGGGAACTAGTCAATCTTCCCCCAGGGAGAAAGCCAGTTAAGTGTAAGTGGGTATTCAAAAATAAATTTGATGTTGATGGTTCTCATATGAAGTATAAGGCAAGGTTAGTGGCCAAGGGCTTCTCCCAATTCCAAGGAATTTACTACAATGAGACCTTTGCATCAGTGGCAAAGATGAACTCCATAAGACTAGTTTTGTCCATTGCAGCTTCCAAGCAGTGGGAAGTACATCACATGGATGTGAAGAGTTCCTTTATACATGGAGATATGAAAAAAGAGATATATATGCAACAACTAGAAGGTTTTTTCACTAATCCATCTCTTGTGTTCAGGTCGAAGAAATCATTGTACGGGCTAAAACAACCTCCCAAAGCTTGGTATGCCAAGATTGATGCCTTTTTGCTATCATTGAACTATTGTAGACGAAACTCTAATCCAAATGTTTATTTGAAGTTGATTCATGGTTCTTTAAACATTATTTTATTGTATTTGGACGACCTTATGTCATGAAGTTCCAAGGAAGAAATTGCCTCTTTGAAGAGTGCAATGAACCATGCCTTCTCCACGACTGATTTGGGATTGTTAAGCCAATTTTTGGGGCTTGTAATTTCTCAATCAGACGTTGGTATCAAGGTACATCATTCCAAGTATTCTTCAGACATGTTAATCAAGTTCGGCATGAAGGATTGCAAGCCAAGCAAGAATCCTTTCCTTTCAGGAGTTAAGCTTGAAGAAGCGCAGTCAACTCCATTGGTAAACAACACCCTGTATAGGCAATTGGTTGGTTGTCTTCTTTATTTGACTTATACTCAACCTGATATTTCTTATGCAGTGAGTGTGGATTCTAGACACATGGATCAGCCTCATGACATCCATTGGAGGGAATCAAAGAGAATCCTTAACTTTGTACAAGGAATAAGAACATATGGGATTCACTATGTTGCACAGTCTAGCCTAGAGTTAGTTGGTTTTACTGACTCTGATTGGGAAGGTGATAACATTGATAGAAAATCAAATTTTGGATATGTGTTTATTCTTGCATATGGACCAATCATCTTGTCAAGCAAGAAGCAAAGTGCCATTGCACTTTCATCTACAGAGGAGCTGTGAATGCAACTACTCAATGTTTGTGGTTGTAGGGCATACTTGGAGAGTTTGGGGTCGAGTCTGAGACTTCTACAATTATCTATTATGAGAACCATAGTACCATTCAAATATCAACTGATCCAGTATTGAGGCAGCGGACCAAACACATAGAGATATGCACTACATCAAAGGACTTATGCATGATGGGGTCATTGCTCTGCATTATTGTGCATCATCTGAGCAAGTTGTAGACATCTTCATCAAGGTGTTTTCTGAGAAGAATTTCAACAATCTCAAATCAATGCTGGGGATAGATGATCATGTGGTGAAGACTAATTGAAGACAATATTTCTTACAATTTTGTTCATGTCCATGTTTAAGGGAGGATTTTCCCTTGTGTGGTTTTGCCATCTTTCCTTGTTTTGTATGGACACGTAGTATGTAAAAGGTGACTAAGCCTTGTTGATCGGCCCTATATCTATGATATTTTCTGATATTTTACATAAAGTCAGGCTTAAGAGGGGGTGTTGGAATAATCAAAACTCGTTCCTGTACTTGGAATAAAAAAATTAATCTTTTTGTTTAATATCCTAGGTCCTATACTAGCTAGTTGGCCTCCACTATCATTTTTGCAATCAAACTTGCCAAAACTACCTCCTAGAGTGTTTTGGGAAGATTCTAGATAATATTCTTCCAACCCACATACTTCCCAGTTTAATAAGTGTGCATTACTGCTTTATGCAGACTTTCTATCTTTTTCTTCAGTTTTAAGGCAAAAGGTAAAGCTAGTTTTAAGGTAGGATTCCTTGTTTTTGTCACAGCTCACCCTCCTTCCTTTTCTCACCTAAAGGCATGAATTAGTCCACTTTCCTTCACTTATCAACTGTAACAACTCATTCATCCAATTCGTGAGCCTCTTGATAGATTAGGAAAGTGTTTTATGCACCTATCGGGGATTTTGACTAGATTTGTAAGCTTGCTTTTGTACTGATTCGAATGGCATATTTATGATTTCAAATCCTTGGAGATATACATGGATAAAAAACTTATTACTATATAATTATGGCTGGTGTAAAATATTATAACAACAGTTTGTGTTATTCAATTGATTCGGTCTCCTTTCTTGAGTGTTTCTTGCATAATTTTCAAGAAATTTTGTGGAATGGGAGCTTATAGATGTCAGGCCTAAGTAAGGGATATACACCTGGTCAAACATAAGAGTGGGAAATAGCATGGAAATACCCATATAACTACCATACTAGACCATTACTTAGTAAGCAACCATTTCTTGGACGAGGACCTCGAGATGAGCTCTAAGATTCTCCCATTAGCTATATCAAACCGCAAGCCCGTTACTCTTCAAATTCCCAAAGGGGAATATTACGGTCCATTACCATTTAAATCCAATCCCTTCTGAATCCAATGCAATCAATCCTCTGACATCATCTTGACAACATGGAAAGAAAAAAATGAAGGATCGCATGGATACATATGGAAGGAAAAGCTTAAAGCCACGAAGAAGGGATTGAAGTAATAGGCCAAGGACAACTTTTTAGACCCTACTCTAAAGAGGAAAAGGGCCCAAAGAAAACTTACAACCTTTGCATAGGATCTAGATGAAAAATAAATATCTAGGAATGAACAAATCAGGGAGAGATAAATATATAGAAACATTCATCAAGGTTTAGGAGAAAAAGAGGAACATTGGTGCTTCAAATTGCATAGTCTCTAGCTCTTTGTAGGAGACAAAAACAATTATTTCTTCCACAAGAAAGCATCATGTTGGAAGAAACAAAATACATTCTAATAAATAATAAATGCATAAGGTTATAGACTTAGCACCTAAATAAATGCATAAAGGTTTTGTGGATCATAGTTCTAAAGTATATAAGTTCTCACACTTCATGCCTTTCTCTAAGCCCTTTGATCTCCTCACTCATGCTAATGAAGCCATCAAGATTTGGCATGAGAGGTTTGGAAATCTAAATTATAACTGCCTTTCATATTTGTGTGAAAAAGACATGGTTTCAGTGCTGCCAAAGATAAATTTTTCCAAAGGAGTCTATTAGGGTTGCATCCTAGGAAAACACCTAGAGCATAAGTATGAGAGAGTCAGTCATGAGAGAAACTCTCCACCTATTGGGCTCATCCATGGTGGAATTTATGGTCCCTTTCCTCATATGTCCATGATTCAATCCAAATATGTCCTTACCTTCGTAGATGACTTTTCCAGCGACTGTTGGGTTTACTTCCTTAAACGCAAGTCTGAAGTTTTTTACCTCTTCAAGGTTTTTAAAGCCTTGGTTGAGAACCATCCTAGGAGGAAACTCAAGATACTTAGATCTAATAATGGTGGTGAATATGTCAAGTTTTAGTTCATTAAACATTGTGAAGATGCAGGTATCCAGATGCAACACTCTATTCCTTACACACCTCAACATAATGGTGTTGGTGAGAGGAAGAATAGAGCCCTCAAGGAGATGGATACTTGTATGATGGAGTCTAAGACTTTGCCACCAAAGTTTTGGGATGAAGCTATAAATTGTTCCTCCTACATATAGAATAGGGTTCCTCACAAGCAACTTTATGGAGTCACTCCTTTTGAAGCTTGGAATGGACACAAGCCTGATGTGTCTCATTTCAGGATTTTTGGCTCAAGGGCATGAGCTAGAATTCCATTAGATAAAAGGAGGGATTTGGAAACCCAAAGTCAAGAGTGCCTATTTGTTGGGTATTTTGAAGATTCCAAAGGGTATAAGCTGATCAATATGAGAACTCAAAAATCCTTCATTGAAAGGAGTGTTCAGTTTGAAGAAGAGCTTATGCCAACAACAGAAATTGGAGAGTCTTCTTCACCACTACCACCTTTGACTGTAAGTGAAGAGACAAATGATATTTATGATTCTGATATGTCTGATAATGATTTTAATTGCAGATCCTAACAATACCACAAGGCCAAAGTGGGTAGAAAATACCATTCAAGCAGCTGGGGAACTAATTGGAAATCCTAGTGATTCTAGGGGGACTATATCTCAATTCGAGAGTGCCCTTTCTGTCAAGGACCCTTTCTTTGATGAAAAGTGTTATCTAATGATTGAATCTGATCCAAGGACATATGAATAAGCATAATAATATCCAATATGGAAAACAACCATGAAGGAGAAATACCACTTGCTCCAGAAGAATGACACATGTGAACTAGTCAATCTTCCCCCAGGGAGAAAGCAAGTCAAGTGTAAGTGGGTATTCAAAAATAAATTTGATGTTGATGGTTCTCCTATGAAGTATAAGGCAAGGTTAGTGGCCAAGGGATTCTCCCAATTCCAAGGAATTTACTACAATGAGACCTTCGCACTAGGGGCAAAGATGGACTCCATAAGACTAGTTTTGGCCATTGCAGCTTCCAAGCAGTGGGAAGTACATCACATGGATGTGAAGAGTTCCTTTCTACATGGAGATATGAAAGAAATGATATATGTGCAACATCCAAAAGGTTTTGTCACTAATCCATCTCTTGTGTTCAGGTTGAAGAAATCATTGTATGGGTTAAAACAAGCTCCTAGAGCTTGGTATGCCAAGATTGATGCCTTTTTGCTATCACTGAACTATTGTAGATGAAAATCTAATCCAAATGTTTATTTGAATTTGATTCATGGTTCTTTAAACATTATTTTATTTTATTTGGATGACCTTCTTATCACATGAATTTCCAAGGAATAAATTTCCTCTTTGAAGAGTGCAATGAACCATGCCTTCTCCATGACTGATTTGGGATTGTTAAGCCAATTTTTGGGGCTTGAAATTTCTCAATCAAACGTTGGTATCAAGGTACATCATTCCAAGTATGCTTCAGACATGTTAATCAAGTTCAACATGAAGGATTGCAAGCCAAGCAAGAATCCTTTCCTTTCAGAAGTTAAGCTTGAAGAAGCGGAGTCAACTCCATTGGTAAACAACACCTTGTATAGGAAACTGGTTGGTTGTCGTCTTTATTTGACTTATAATCAACCTGATATTTCTTATGCAGTGAGTGTGGCTTCCAGACACATGGATCAGCCTCATGACATCCATTGGATGGAATCAAAGAGAATCCTTAACTTTGTACAAGGAATAAGAACACATGGGATTCACTATGTTTCACAGTCTAGCCTAGAGTTAGTTGGTATTACTGACTCTGATTGGGAAGGTGATAACATTGATAGAACATCAAATTTTGGATATGTGTTTATGCTTACATATGAACCAATCATCTTGTTAAGTAAGAATCAAAGTGCCATTGCAATTTCATCTACAGAGGTAGAATATAGAGGAGTTGTGAATGCAACTACTCAATGTTTGTGGTTGTAGGGAATACTTAGAGAGTTTGGGATCAAGTCTGAGACTTCTACAATCATATATTATGAGAACCATAGTACCATTCAAATATCAACTGATCCAGTACTAAGGAAGCGGACCAAACACATAGAAATCTGCACTACATCAAAGGACTTGTGCATGATGGGGTCATTGCTTTGCATTATTGTGCATCATCTGAGCAAGTTCCAGACATCTTCACCAAGGTGTTTTCTGAGAAGAATTTCAACAATCTCAAATCAATGCTGGGGATAGAGGATCATGTGGTGAATACTAATTGAAGACAATATTTCTTACAATTTTGTTCATGTACATGTTTAAGGGAGGATTTTCCCCAGTGTGGTTTTGCCGCCTTTCCTTGTTTTGTATGGACATGTAGCATGTAAAAGGTGACTAAGCCTTGTTGATCAGCCCTATATCTATGATATTTTCTGTTATTGAACATAAATTTAGGCTTAAGAGGGTGTGTTGGAATAATCAAAACTCATTCCCATATTTGAAATAAAAAAAAATTAATCTTTTTTATTAATTTCCTAGGTCCTATGCTAGCTAGTTGGCCTCCGCTATCATTTTTGTGATCAAACTTGCCAAAACTGCCTCCTAGAGTGTTTGGGGAAGATTCTGGATAATATTGTTCCAACCCACAGACTTCCCAGTTTAATAAGTGTGCATTACTGCTTTATCCAGACTTTCCTGCTTTTTCTACAATTTTAAGGCAAAAGGTAGAGCTGGTTTTAAGGTAGGATTCCTTGCTTTTGTCACAACTCACCCTCCTTCTTTTTCTCACCTAAAGGAATGACTTAGTCCACTTTCCTTCACTTATCAGCTGTAACAACTCATTCATCCAATTCGTGAGCCTCTTGATAGATTATGAAAGTGTTTTATGCACCTATGGGGGAGTTTGAATAGATTTGTAAGCTTGCTTTTATACTGATTCGGATGGCATCTTTATGCTTTAGAATCCTTGGAGATATGCATGGATGAACAACCTATTACTATATAATTATGGCTGGTGTAAAATATTATAACAACAGTTTGTGTTATTCAACTGATTCGGTCTCCTTTCTTGAGTGTTTCTTGCATAATTTTCAAGCAATTTTGTGGAATGGGAGCTTATAGATGTCAGGCCTAAGTAAGGGAGATACACCTGGTCAAACATAAGAGTGGAAAATAGCATGGAAATACCCACATCACTACCATACTAGACCATTACTTAGTAAGCAACCATTTATTGGACGAGGACCTCGAGATGAGCTCTAAGATTCTCCCATTAGCTATATCAAACCACAAGCCCGTTACTCTTCAAATTCCCAAAGGGGAAGATTACGGCCCTTTACCATTTAAATCCAATCCCTTGTGACTCCAATGCAATCAATCCTTTGACATCATCTCAACAACATGGAAAGAAAAAAATGAAGGATCGCATCGCTACATATGGAAGGAAAAGCTTAAAGCCATGAAGAAGGGGTTGAAGTAATAGGCCAAGGACAACTTTTTAGACCCTACTCTAAAGAGGAAAAGGTCCCAAAGAAAACTTACAACCTTTGCATAGGATCTAGAGCAAAAATAAATATCTAGGAATGAACAAATCGGGGAGAGAAAAATATATAGAAATCTTCATCGAGGTTTAGGAGAAAAAGAGGAACATTGGTGCTTCAAATTGCATTGTCTCTAGCTCTTTGTAGGAGACCAAAACAATTATTTCTTCCACAAGCAAGCGTTAGGTTGGAAGAAACAAAATACATTCTAAGAAATAATAAATGCATAAGGTTATAGACTTAGCACCTAAATAAATGCATAAAGGTTTTGTGGATCATAGTTCTAAAGTATATAAGTTCTCACACTTCATGCCTTTCTCTAACCCCTTTGATCTCCTCACTCATGCTAATGAAGCCATCAAGATTTGGCATGAGAGGTTTGGACATCTAAATTATAAATGTCTTTCATATTTGTGTGAAAAAGACATGGTTTCGGGGCTGCCAAAGATAAAGTTTTCCAAAGGATTCTATCAAGGTTGCATCCTAGGAAAACACCTAGAGCATAAGTATGCGAGAGGCAGTCATGAGAGAATCTCTACACCTATTGAGCTGATCCACGGTGGGATTTAGGGTCCCTTTCCTCATATGTCCATGAGTCAATCCAAATATGTCCTTACCTTTGTAGATGAATTTTCCAACTACTGTTGGGTTTACTTCCTTAAACGCAAGTTTGAATTTTTTTACCTCTTCAAGGTTTTTAAAGCCTTGGTTGAGAACCATCCTAGGAGGAAACTCAAGATACTTAGATCTAATAATGGTGGTGAATATGTCAACTCTGACTTCATTAAATATTGTGAATATGCAGATATCCAGATGCAACACTCTATTCCTTACACACCTCAACATAATGGTGTTAGTGAGAGGAAGAATAGAGCCCTCAAGGAGATGGATACTTGTATGATGGAGTCTAAGACTTTTCCACCAAAGTTTTCGGATGAAGCTATAAATTGTTCATCCTACATACAGAATAGGGTGCCTCACAAGCAACTTGATGGAGTCACTCTTTTCGAAGCTTGAAGTGGACACAAGCTTGATGTGTCTCATTTCAAGATTTTTGGCTCAAGGGCATGGGCTAGAATTCCATTAGATAAAAGGAGGGATTTGGAAACCCAAAGTCAACAGTGCCTATTTGTTGGGTATTTTGAATATTCCAAAGGGTATAAGCTGATCAATATGAGAACTCAAAAATCCTTCATTGAAAGGAGTGTTTAGTTTGAAGAAGAGCCTATGCCAACAACAAAAATTGGAGAGTCTTCTTCACCACTACCACCTTTGACTGTACGTGAAGAGGATACTGATCTTTCTGATTCTTATATGTCTGATAATAATTTTAATTTCAGATCCTAACAATCCCACAAGGTAAAAGTGGGTAGCAAATACCATTCAAGTAGCTGGGAAACTAGTTGGAAATCCTAGTGATTCTAGGGGGACTATATCTCAATTTGAGAGTGCCCTTACTGTCAAGGACCATTTCTTTGATTAAAAGTGTTATCTAATGATTGAATCTGATCCATGGACATATGAATAATCATAATAATATCCAATATGGAAAACAACCACAAAGGAGGAATACCAATCGCTCCAGAAGAATGACACATGGGAACTAGTCAATCTTTCCCCCAGGGAGAAAGCTAGTCAAGTGTAAGTGGGTATTCAAAAACAAATTTGATGTTGATGGTTATCCTATGAAGTATAAGGCAAGTTTAGTGGCCAATGGATTCTCCCAATTCCAAGGAATTTACTACAATGAGACCTTTGCACCAGTGGCAAAGATGGACTCCACAAGACTAGTTTTGGCCATTGCAGCTTCCAAGCAGTGGGAAGTACATCACATGGATGTGAAGAGTTACTTTCTACATGGATATATGAAAGAAGAGATATATATGCAATAGCCAGAAGTTTTTGTCACTAATCCATCTCTTGTGTTCAGGTGGAAGAAATCATTGTATGGGCTAAAACAAGCTCCCAGAGCTTGGTATGCCAAGATCGATGCCTTTTTGCTACCACTGAACTATTGTAGATGAAAATCTAATCCAAATGTTTATTTGAAGTTGATTCATGGTTCTTTAAACATTATTTTATTGTATTTGGATGATCTTCTTACCATATTAAGTTCCGAGGAAGAAATTGCCTCTTTGAAGAATGCGATGAACCATGCCTTCTCCATGACTGATTTGGGATTGTTAAACCAATTTTTGGGGCTTGAAATTTCTCAATTAGACGTTGGTATCAAGGTACATCATTCCAAGTACACTTCAGACATGTTAATCAAGTTCAACATGAAGGATTGCAAGCCAAGCAAGAATCCTTTCCTCTCAGGAGTTAAGCTTGAAGAAGCGGAGTCAACTCCATTGGTAAACAACACCCTGTATAGGCAATTGGTTGGTTGTCTTCTTTATTTGAATTATACTGAACCTGATATTTCTTATGCAGTGAGTGTAGATTCCAGACACATGGATCAGCCTCATGACATCCATTGGAGGAAATCAAAGAGAATCCTTAACTTTGTACAAGGAATAAGAACACATGGGATTTACTATGTTGCACAATCTAGCCTAGGGTTAGTTGGTTTTACTGACTGTAATTGGGAAGGTGATAACATTGATAGAAAATAAAATTTTGGATATGTGTTTATGATTGCATATGGACCAATCATCTTGTCAAGCAAGAAGCAAAGTGCCATTGCACTTTCATCTAGAGAGGTAGAATACAAAGGAGCTATGAATGCAACTACTCAATGTTTGTGGTTGTAGGGCATACTTGGAGAGTTTGGGATCGAGTCTGAGACTTCTACAATCATCTATTATGACAACCATAGTACCATTTGAATATAAACTGATCCAGTACTGAGGCAGCAGACCAAACACATAGAGATCTGCACTACATCAAAGGACTTGTGCATGAGGGGGTCATCGCTCTGCATTATTGTGCATCGTCTGAGCAAGTTGCAGACATCTTCACCAAGGCATTTTCTGAGAAGAATTTCAACAATCTCAAATCAATGCTGGGGATGGATGCTCATGTGGTGAACACTAATTGAAGACAAGATTTCTTACAATCTTGTTCATGTACATGTTTAAGGGAGGATTTTCCCCTGTGTGGTTTTGTCGCCTTTCCCTGTTTTGTATGGACACGTAACATGTAAAAGGTGACTAAGCCTTGTTGATCGGCCCTATATCTATGATATTTTCTAATATTTTACATAAAGTCAGGCTTAAGAGGGGGTGTTAGAAAAAAAAAATTAATCAGTTTGATTAATTTCCTAGGTCCTATACTATCTAGTTGGCCTCCACTATCATTTTTGCGGTCAAAATTGCCAAAAATGCCTCCTAGTGTGTTTGGGGAAGATTCTGGATAATATTCTTCCATCCCACAGACTTCCTAGTTTAATAAGTGCGCAGTACTGCTTTATCTAGACTTTCCAACTTTTTCTGCAGTTTTAAGGCAAAAGGTAAAGCTAGTTTTAAGGTAGGATTCCTTGTTTTTGGGACAACTCACCCTCCTTATTTTTCTCACCTAAATGCATGAATTAGTCCACTTTCCTTCACTTATCAGCTATAACAACTCATTCATCCAATTTGTGAGCCTCTTGATAGATTAGGAAAGTGTTTTATGCACATATGGGGGATTTTGACTAGATTTGTAAGCTTGATTTTGTACTGATTTGAATGGCATCTTTATGCTTTAGAATCCTTGGAGATATACATGGATGAACAACCTATTACTATATAATTATGGCTGGTTTAAAATATTATAACAACAATTTGTGTTATTCAACTGATTCGGTCTCCTTTCTTGAGTGTTTCTTGCATAATTTTCAAGCAATTTTGTGAGTTCAATTGGTCTAAGCTTGGGCTTAAATTCCACAGCACCCATCCTGCACCTATTGCCTCGTGGAGATATCACAATTTTACAATAAACTATTTTCTATTTTATTTTTTGTGATGAATGCTTAAACTGTAGAGAGAATATATTTTGACAGAGTACCTAGATTTCTTTTATGTCTATGTAGGTGGATGCAAAACAAATTCACCCATTCTTAAAACAGGTTATAATAAATATTCTGGGAAATATTGATCAAGTTATGATTATTTTAAATTTTCTGTTTTTCTACTTTCAGTTTTGGTTGCAGAGTTGCATATCCATCTTTTAGAAACTATTGGGATATGCTTTAGGAACTGTTGGGATTTTCTTTTTGTGATTAATTTCAGTTTTTCACTCTCTTCTCTTGTTCTTTCTTGCATTAGGGTTTAAATTTCTTGTTAAAATTTCTATCATTACGACTTCAGAAGTAGTTCATGTTCTTGAACTTGTTGGTTCTAACTACGTTGCATGGAAGAAAAAAAATGATTGATGTTCTCAAGAGCAAGAACCTATGGAGGTTGGTTAATGGTGAACATAAGAAGCCCATAGATGCTTAAGCCTTGAATTTATGGGAAGAAAAATTTGATATGGAAAGAGGGCTCATTGGACAAATTGTATCAGATAGTCTTTAGGTAAGTATTGAAGCAGAAGGCATCCCAATTGAGATAAGGAAATATATTGCTTTTCTCTTTGATAAATTTGATGATATATATGCTTATTACCTAGAAAATAAAATGGATGAGATAGATCCTAATAATTTTGAAAGGATAGAACTTTATCTTGTTCTTTAGGTAAGTATTGAAGCAGAAGGCATCCCAATTGAGGTACGGAAATATACTGCTTCTCTCTTTGATAAATCTGATGATGTATATGCTTATTACCTAGAAAATAAAATGGATGAGATAGATCCCAATAATTTTGAAAGGATAGAACTTTATCTTGTTGAATTGAAAACATAAAATGAAAAATTAAATAATTGTGGTAAAGATTACAAGAAGGTTGATATTTCACTAATCATTCTTGTAGAACAAACTTGCCACCTTGTTTTGACATGTTCATCCAAACTAGGAATAACACTCTTGAAATGCCTTAAAATACCATGAAACCTACTTATGATGATTTTTGTAAAGGCTTTATAAATGAGTAAGAAAGGTTAATCACTTCAGGACAATTAACACCTAATAAATATCTTATGGCACATAATAATAAGAATCCTAAGAAATGTTTTAATCCTAATGCTAAAGGCTCTTTTTCACATACTTATAATGATGCTAATAATTTTGGTAATGCTTCTAATGTTTATCATGAAGTTACTAAGTAGAAGAAAGAGTATGATCCTTGTAAGCATTGTGGTAAAACTAAGCATCCTGAAAAGAATTGCTTTAAAGCGAAATGCTTAAATGTTAAGGTTAAAATCAAAGTTTCTGATGAACAACAAGTAGCTTTGTGTGCATCTCTTGTTTTATCTAGTACTTCTTCTTCTAATGAAGAATGGATAATGGATTCTGGTGCAGCTAAATATATGACAAGAAATGCTTCTTTGTTTACATCTTATGACAATAATAAGCACTCATGTCTTAGAAAGTATCTATTGGTGATGGTAAGCAAATTTCCATAATTGGTTTTGGTAATGTTAATATTGCAAATGGTCAATTGGAAGATGTTTTTCATGTTCAAAACATGCCCATAAACCTACTTTCATTTATCGTGCATGTCAAAAAGGATATAACTTTGAAGCTTGGCTTGGTAAATATGTTCTTAAAGATATCAACCATAATTTCGAAGTAGTTTCTTTTGGTCTTGTTGATCATATAATTGGTTTATATAAGTTTGTTGGTTTTAATTCAACTAAGAGATAACCCTTTTATTCCTATGTTGCTCATGCTGATGAATTAAGTCAATTATGGCATAAAAGATTGGGTCACTTGAACTATGGAAAATGGCAATGGTTATATAAAATGGTACATGGCTTGCCTAATCTTTCATCTACTAAAGGTGTTTGTGAAGGATTTGTGCTTGGTAAACACCATAGAGAAATGTTTGATATAGGTAAAGCTTGGCGTTCTAATGAACCTTTGCAATTAATTCATAGCGATATTTGTTGTCCTATTGAAGATCCTTCTCTATCTCATGAAGTCTATTTTCTTACTTTTATTCATTACTTTAGCATAAAATCTTGGGTTTTTTTTATGAAACATAAAAGCGAAACATTTGCTAAATTTCAAGAATTTAAATATTTGGTTGAAAAATAATATGGTAAAATTATTAAGATTTTGAGATTTGACAATGGGGGGTGATTCATTAAGAAAGAATTTGAAGCATATTTATCTAAACATATAATTCAACATCAAATGACGGTTCCTTATACGCCTTAATAAAATGGTGTTGATAAAAAGGAAAAACATAACTTTAGTTGAAATGGCTAGATGTATGCTATATTATAAATGATTACATGATATATTTTGGGCTAAAGCCTTCTTTTGTACAAATCTATTTTAAATGAAGTTCCTACAAAATCAATTATGCATGTTACACCTAAGAAAAAATGGAATAGAAGAAAACCATATATAAGTAACTTTAAGATATTTGTTAGTGAATGTTGGGCTCATATTCCCAAGGAAAAATTGAAAAAAGTTAGAACCCAAGCCTCATAAATGTATATTCATTGGTTGTGCTCAGGATTCCAAAGCTTACAAGTTATTCGACCCTTCAACCCAAGGTGTCATTATTATGCGAGATTCTCAATTTAATAAAGTCTCACCACGATGTGTCTAGTGAACCTCATGTTACCTTGAATTTTACATTATCTCATGTTACACCTATATCTATTACCCCTTCTTCCACCTTTGTGACAACTGTTGATCTTATTTCATCCTCTACTTCAAGTGTTCCACCTGAATGTATTGAAGCCCTTGAGGTGACTTCTGTTGCTTCTCATCTTCTCGTTTGGGCTTGGAAAACTCTTGAATCAATAGGTAGTGAGGTTGGTAATGCTTATGATACTCGTAGAACTAGATCTAAATTTTCTATTATGACCTAAGTATTGGCCATAGATGATCCTACTACTTATGCTCAATATAAGGGTAAGGCTCATTGGGAACAAGCTATGACTGCTGAGTATGAATCTCTAATGAAGAACATGACCTGGTCTCTTGTTCCTCTTCCTTCGAGAAATAATTTAGTTGGTTGTAAATGGGTTTATGAAACTAAGTTCATTGTAGAAGGACAAATTGAAAAATATAAAGCAAGATTAGTTGCAAAAGGTTTTAAACAACTATAAGGAATTGGTTATAATGACACTTTTGCTCCTGTTGCTAAAATGAAAACAATAAGAACCATTTTATCTCTTGTTGCATCTTATAAATAGGAAATACACGAAATGGATGTCAAAAGTGTTTTTTTGAATGGTGATCTTAATAAATACATTTATATGCAACAACCACTTGGTTTTATTACTGTTGAATCTTCAAGTTTAGTATGAAAATTACACAAGTCTTTGTATGGTCTTAAGCAAGCACCTAGGGCTTCGTATGATAAAATTGATGCATATTTCTTGAAAAATGGTTTTAAGCGGTGTATATCTAATCCAAATATATAATTAAATAACTTTGGTGATGAATTCCTTATTATTGTATTATATGAGGATGATATCATCATCACTGGAAGCCAACTTGTATTAATTCAAAATATGAAAAGTGATCTTTAAAAGCAGTTTGAGATGACAAATCTTGACATATTGCACTATTTTTAGGTCTTCAAATTCAACATATGGTAGATGTTATTTTTATCTCTCAATCGAAGTATGCGACATATTTATTGGATCGTTTCCATATGAGTGATTGTAAGCCTTCTCCAATGCCATTTTAGTTTGGTGTTAAGTTAACTGTTGAGTGTACCACTCCTCTTGTTGTGCTACAATTTATCGTCAACATGCTGACAATTTGATATATTTGACTCACAGCAGGTTTGGTATCTCTTTTTCCATTAGTATGGTTTCAAGTTTCATGTAGCAATCTCAGGAAAGTCATTGGCAGGAAACCCAGAGAATTCTGAGATACTTATAGGGGATAGTGAATTATGATGTATTTTATTCAAGCAGTGTTATAATTTTACTTCTTGGATATACATATTATGAATGGGCAAGTGACAATACTGATCGATGGTCAACTTATACGGTTATATATTTCAACTTGTTTCATGTTTGATTTCTTGGTATAATAAGAAGGTGAATACTCTCACCTTATCTTCTTGTGAAACAGAGTACAAAGCAGCCAAAGAAGTAGTTTGGTTGCAACGTGTTCTTACTGAGCTTGGTTTGGTTCCAAAAATCACCTACATTGTTGAAATGTGACAATCAAGTTGCAATCCAACTTGATTACAATTCAGTAAATCACTACAAGACAAAGCATATCGATATTAATGAACATTATATTCTAGATCTTGTGGTAGATGGTACTATTTCTGTGGAGTATTGTCTTACCGAGCAAAAAGAAACTAATATCTCTACCAAATCCATGACATAGGCAAAGTTTGTGTGTCTTCATGCTTTGCTTGGGATGCAGGAAGTTGTCATCAAGGGGAGCATTAGTAAAGACTCCTTCTTTAGTGTGTCCTTTTCTCCCCTCCGTTATTAAGGGAGAGTGTTGGAATATATTTTATTCCTTGGAAGGTAATATTAATGTCTTTGTATTATGTTGGGAGTTTTCCACAATCTTATGTAAAATACTAAACCATTTATCCCATATTTATTTTGAAATAATATACTCTTGATTTAAATATTACATAAAGAGATGTTAGAAAGGAGAATTATATTATCCCACATGCAATATGTGAGAGTAATTCCTCCACATCTCTTGGTATATAATAGAGTCAAGGGATCCTCTTAAGGCATATCAAAATCATACAAGCATTGTGCTATCTTTGTGTTGGGGTTATTGTGGAGTTGCTCTCTTTGTAAGATTAAAGGAGATTTTTGGAGAGAATAGAAGACAACCTTCCCATGGACGTAGCTGATTTGGGTGAATCACGTATATATGGTGTACTCTTTCCCTTTTCTCTTTCTATTATTTCTATGATTGATATGTTGTCAGATTCATAGATAGGTAGCTAGTTTTGTAGATCTGGTATTTCTCACAAAAGTAAAGACATAAATACAAAGATGGATGAAAAAACTTTGTTCTTTTTGGATTTCTTTGCAACTACAATCAAGCATCTAATTTTCAGAAAGAGAAAATATTGATTTAAACACGTAGCTTGCTGAAACAAGAAAGTTGAAATTCCATTGAAAATATATGGCTTTCTTGCAATGCAACATATATTTCAAACCGTTTATTTTTACTACAAAATGGGCACAAAATCATATCCAAAGAAGGATACAACAAGCAAACATGGATATAAACAAAATAGAGAGGGTGATGTAAAATAGAGGCGTGCAATATTGTATCAATTTGTGAGGGGAAGGGGTTGAAAATCAGCTAAAAAAGATAAAAACAACCCCAAGTCACACTTGTCAAAGGGACAGAGGTGACATGGAAGTCATAATTCTGCAAAACAGGTGTAACTAGGCTGGACAGAGTCCAAAATGAGCCAAGTTACTATTATCGAGCCATAGGGGGTGCTTGCATCACTCACTTTGGGTGAAACTGGGAGACTGAGTCATAATAAGATGGAAAAATAGAGTGACCTAAGGCAGGGGAGGCAGGTCACACCTTTTGGAATGTCGGGGTGACTAGGTTTCTCTCTTTGGGATAAACCGAGTGATTGGGTCACTTTAATTGACAAAACATGAGCAACCTATTCCTCAGGAGGTATATCTCACCTTTCGGACTCCTCGAGGAAGTTGGGTCGCTCTTTGGGCCAAATTAAATAACTAGGTCACTCAAAGCAACATAATAGGAGCGATCTAGGCCTAGGGAGGATGGTTGCACCTTTGGGATTTTGGGAGTGACTTGGTCTCTCTCTCCGAGCTTAATTTGGCGATTGAGTCACTCAAAACTAGCGAACAGGGACAACCTGCACTAGAAAGGAAAGTTTTTGAAAAAATCTGTCGGCAAGGGTCAAATTGACAAGAATAGGGTGGTTCTCAGGTTTGTAAGTAACAAACATGGGATAAAATAGAATGCAATAGACATAAAAAAAAACAAGAAAACAAATGCAAATAAAAATACAAATAAATCCAAAACTGGAGACCAATAGAGATCAACCTGGTATGGTCGCCAAAACTATAGCTAGGTTTTTCACACTAACTTGTGCAAATTGGCACCTACTAAGACTTAGGGAAGTCTTAGTAGCAGTTCCATATGGTAATGAAAGTGTGTAGTAAATCACAATAAACAATAGTAAGTAAAATCTAAGCTACGTGAAGCACATATATGGAAAACAAATATAAACTACCATTTTCCCAATCTTTCACAAACAAAAGGGTAGGGAAAGAATATTTTTATTTTATTTTATTATGAAAAATAATGTGTACAATAAACTGAATGTTACCTCAAAGAATGTGAGAAGGGGATCCTTGTAGGTGGCCTAAGTAGCTAGTCCTTAGTCTCCAAGTAGCTTTGGGTTGCTCTCCACACACTAGTCATTAGGTAGCCATATATAAAAAACAGATGAAACTAGAAAGCACACGAGGGGCTTCAATGGTTTCTATCGGAATTTTGGCAGAGTGATGGCAAGGTAACAAGTGAAAAATGATGTGTGAAATGGGGGCCTTCACTATTCATTTATAGGAATATTTTCCCTAGATTTCTTGCCCCTGTAGGTATTAACCAGACCCTGGTATTGACTCTTGGTTTTGTGTGGTAGTTAAGGTTTTCCTTCCTTTTTTACCTTTTTGAATATTTTCCCCCGTTTTTATTCTCTTTGTTGGATATTTTGAGTATTTATCCATATTTTGGGGAATTTCCCTTCTTTTTAGGGGGGTTATGCCACATTTCCTTATTTTGGAGAGGAAAATATTTGAAAATAATAATATGTGAGCCAATTGTGGGTTTTAAACTTAGGAATTTTGGGTAAGTGAAGGTATAATGTCAGAAAAATAAGGATGGGATGATGTAGCTAGGGAATGATCACAATGTTCTATTTTTGGGTGTTAACACCACGAGTCTGGCAAACAACAAAACAGACTTATGCATTTCTCCTCCTCAACGATTTTAATATTCACAGATAGCAAATGATTAATCATAGTGATGAATGCATTCATGTGCTCTGTAATCGAGTCATCATCACTCATCGTTAGAAGATATAACTTCTTTCAAATAAACAACTTGTTAACCAAATATTTTGACTCGTGTAAGTTCCTTAATGTTTCCCATAACTTCTTATGATTAATCATAGTGTTGAATGCATTCATGTGCTCTGTAATCGAGTCATCATCACTCATCGTTAGAAGATATAACTTCTTTCAAATAAACAACTTGTTAACCAAATATTTCGACTCGTATAAGTTCCTTAATGTTTCCCATAACTTCTTTACAGTGCTTTCTCTTGAAACATTCAACAATACATAATCTGCTAAACAAAATCTAATTGTACTCATTGATTTTTTGACGATATATCAATGATGTACCTGTCAGAGTTGTACCAGGGCTGACAACAAGCCATTGCTCTCATTATACAAGGATATCTTCCATTTTAAGCTTCCAAAGCTCAAAATTTTCCCATTAAACTTTTCAATTTCTATCCTTGAAGTGTTGGTCATTCTTAACTATAAATTAAAGTTTTGTAACTCCCACTGAAATAGGTATTCACCATATCTAGGACCAATTCAAAACCTCAGCAACAAAGGCATCCCCTTGAGGCCAAACATAGCTAATACCAACAATTAGGTTCTAATACCTATTACAGTGGTTATGTGTATGATTTATATAGATAAAAACTATTATACATAAAGAAATGACACATAACACATTCACACAGTACACATAATTTACCTTGGAAACCCCTCTATCGGGGAAAACCAACAAACCAGTGAGAATTACCACTCATCTTTTAGTAACACTCTTAACCAACATTTACAATAGTGATGTACTTGATAGTAATCACACTTTATGTCTTGATTTTCCTTGCTTTCTATTAATTATCCATTATATTTTATTTATAGATGCACTACATACACTATCTCATGGTACCCAAGTTAGTTACAACCAACTGCTCATTAATGGTGATCCATAACTTCCTAACGACATCCAGTTGTTCTGTTATGGTCGACTTGACCAGGTCAACCTTATTTGATCGTTCATTGAGGTTCTAGTAATTTTGATGTTCGTCAACCACTCGTTGTCATTGACCAATCAACTATTCCACTTGGCCAGTTGTCTAGACTTCCACCATATTCCAACTCCAGTCAACCTGTTAACCAATCAACTATCAACTTCGACCGTCGATTTACATGCAAAGAATATAAGACATCCAATAGGTTGATCCATTATTTATGGACAAAGATTTCCATCCATATGTTTTTCCCTTTTATGATATCATTCATTCAAATAGTTGAAACCCTAATATGATTTAGTTTCCATAGTTAGCCTAGTATATAGAAGCACCACCATTAAATGGTTGAAACCCTAAAATGATTGAGTTACACTAAGGGACATCTATGATTTATTGATACGAGAATTTAGAAGGAGGAATGCATTATGATCTAACATCCCTTTAATTTGAAATATGTGCATTAAAAAATGTAATATGATCTAATAGTATTGTTAAGTTGCATTACTTTTAGTGATATTGCATTTTGTAAGATATCATTAAGTTAAATAGTTAAAATTACCACATTTATTTGAGTAGATAGGATCACCATAGTTAGTGGAGTAGAATGGAATCTATGATATATTATTTAGCTCATTGTTGGAGCCAAAAACCCAATGGTTTATCCAACCATTTTGACCATTTTGTATGGTATTAATTAAATAGTCAAAACCCTAATTTTATTCAGCTACTAGAGTTCACTGAGTAGATAGAATCACCAAAGTTAAATAGAAAAAACCCTAATTTGAATATATGTTGGCATCTAATATTTTAATGCATAAATTTAGTAATCAAAGTTTGTTTCATTGTTTTTATTTCGGGAATGTTCTTTCTTAGTATTGTTAAGATGCATTGCTTAAATAAAGGGACATCTGTGACATATTGATTTGTCTTTAGATAAATATTTGAATTACGATCTAACATCCCTCAAATTTGAAATTTGTGCTTTGAGAAATGCAATTAGATCTAATAGTATTATTAAGTTTCATTTATTTCTTTGATATTACATTTTGTATGATATCATTCAATTAAATATACATGTAACTCATCATTAAATTTCATATGAAAAAATGTTACAATGATGCAAATGGGGAAATTTTCCATTGAAACTTGCTTGGGGTTTGACAATACATAAGTTACAAGAATTAACATCGAAGAATAAACTATAAATATTGGAAATAAAAAGAGATAAGGTCTCACATTTAAAACAATATCTCGAATTAAGGGTGAATGGTGTTCGAGCTAAATCATTGATATGAGAAGATGACAAAGGAGGCATGAGTGATTTTATGAAAAGAATAAAAAGACATATTCAGATTGATCACTTTGTAATATACATGTAATTCATCATGAAATTTCATTGCATTATTTCACATGTGTTATCACTGAAGACAATTATTACTTTATTAGAATTCACCATTTTGTTCATTTAAATATTGAAAAAAATGGATGAGATAGTTTCAATGTGGCAATTTTATTTTTGAAGCAACATTGTTTTGCGGCAACCATTACGATTGGAACCAACATAGATCCATCTTAATTCTGGCTCTATTAAGCACCTAGAGGGATCACATCCCTTGAGGTGCAAAACTTTCCTCAAATTTAGGGTTCTAAAAAGGTTTTGCATCTCAAGCGATTTGATCCACTACGGTTGGAACCAACATAGTGGTAATTTTGAGGCAACCACTACGATTGGAATCAACATAGACCCATCTTAACTTTGGCTCTATTATGCGCTTAGAGGGAACACATCCCTTGAGGTGCAAACCTTTCCTCAAATTTAGGATTCTAAAAAGGTTTTGCATCTCAAGGGATTCAATCCCTCTTGACGCTTGATATAACTAGAGTTAAGATGGATTTATGTTGGTTTAAATAAGATTATAAATGTACTTTGGGAATTTACTACAATGAACCACACCAATTAGTATGTAGATAGTATGCACCATTAATTTTGACTATTAAAATAAAATATAGTTTTCTATTTTGAAAAAGTTCCAAGCACATTACAATCTTTACAGGTACTAGAATGGAAATGGGATGTAGTAAATATGGATTTTATCCTGAAATTGCCTAATACAAGGTCACAACAGGATGCTATTATGGTAGTGGTAGATAAATTAACTAAACCAACTCACTTTATACAAGTTAAGAGTACACATAAAACAACTGAAATAATAGATATGTATATGAAAGAGGCAGCTAGATTACATGGCATTCCAAAAGCAATTGTGTCAGATAGAATTTCAAAATTCACAGGTCATTTTTAGAAAGGTTTGTTTAAAGGGTTTGGAAAAGATTTGAATATGATTACTTCACATGATCCTCAGATAGATGGTCAAATAGAAGACATGTTAAGAATGTATGTAATGGATCATCCTACTAAATGAGAAATTTTTTGCATCCTGTGTAATTTTCTTATAACAATGGTTATCACTCTTATGTGAAAGTAAGTCCTTTTGAAGCAATATATGGAAGAAAATGTAACACACCTATTCATTGGGACAATCTGATAGACAGACTTATCATTGGGCTAAAATTATTAAAGGAAACGGAAGATCAAATGGTCAAGATTAAACAGCATTTGAAAATAACAGAGGATAGACAAAACAATTATGCATATAAGGATAGGATTGATAGACAGTTTCAGGTTGGGGATCATATATTTTAAAAAGTGAAACCAAAAAATAGTACTTTAAACTTGGGGAATTGTTATAAACTTGCAGCTAAATATTGCGGTCCCTTTGAGATTTTGAAAAAGATAGGACCAATTTCTTATGAACTAGATTTGCCTCCTAGCATAAAAGTGCATAATGTGTTCATGTCTCTTTGTTGAAAAAGTATGTGCATGCTCCTTGGCATATAACTGACTAGAATAGGAGACGGGTAAATTGTAGAATAAATGCTTTTGGTTTACATTAGATGATGATGCATATGCTATGATATATTGTTGCTTAGATTATTTTGATACTAACATATGATCCTTGTTAAAATGTTGGTATATATATGATTTCACGTCAATAGGTATACATGATGTTGACTATGATTTGTATATATATAGGTGTATTCGAAAGGAGACTTTCCTATAGAGCCTGTTTCCATTATAGAAAAGAAGACCAATTTTCTTGGGAAAAAGAAATCCGTCAGGTTAAAGTTCAGTGGAGCCACTATACTCTTGAGGATGCGACTTGGGAATTGGAATATGTGATGAGGGAGACATACCCTCATCTGTTTTGATATTTTGCAGCATGTATGTGTATGCATTGAGGATGGTGCATGGTTTAAGGGGGGAGGGTTGTAATACCCTTTGGTTTAGCCTTTGACATATTATTGTTGTTGTTATGTTGGAAATAGTGGCACAAGGTGCCTAGACTATGGATTGCACATTATTATTATTTTTATTATGTTGAACTTATAAAATAATTAATAAAATAAAAACAACCGGATGATTGATGCCACGAAAGAGAGTATGAGGAATGATGATGTTACGAGCAAGAGGTTGTGGAAAAGTGTTTACCTATGTGTGTTGAGCCCGTGTTGATTTTATACACCTTTCTTATGTACTTGAAGGACCCTCTTGGTTATGCAGGTTCTCATGTGTTATGTTACTCCTTGTTTTTATTTACCTTGATATTAATTTTTATTTGAGGATTGGAGTCCCTCTATCACCCAGTGAGCCCTCATGTGTTGGATTAGTGTGCCTCTTGGTGTAGCCACTTGATGTGTAATTCCTATTTGATATTTTTGGAATGTAACTTGCATGCTTTTGCACCTCTCTCTCCCAACTCTAATTTCTCATGAAGGAATTGATTTGCTTGTGTTGGATTGTCACTCGTGTTTGTTGGTTCATGATTTTTCTCTTGTGCTTGTGTTTGCCACTTGTGGTTTTTTTTATGCTCTTGGTATGAGATGCTTTTTGAGCCTATTCCCAAGCCGAGTTACTCTGGAGCCACTGGTATTGTTCTGGAGCCCCTGGAATTTCCTTGGATTGGAAGTGCTACTTGCCATTGGGTTGTGGTTGGACTGATTTATTGAGATAATTTGTGGTTGAATGCACCCTTTCTTGTGGAATAAATGATTCCTCCTATGGGGTGACCATTACAAAGTGATTTTTTGCTTGCATTGTGTCTACCGCTGGGTGGAAACATGGAACGATCGATTCTAGTTGCGTATTTGGAAAGGATAAGTGATTTACCTCATTTTTATTTAATTTATTTGGACATGATATGACTTATTTATGGATTCACATGAAATTTTTGATGAAATATATGAGATATTTGTGCACAAATTTTTTGAGGAAATAATTTTTGGAAATTATGCTAAATAACTGATATTTATGCCCATGTTAATTATATCATGTGTATTTTGATGGTACAATAGCCTCAAAATGGTTTAAGACACTTCTCTTTGATGATTCTACCTTTTGTTCAAAAACTAGTTCTTCGATTGGATTGTTTTGCATAGTTTGGAGACTTGGCACATTAAGTAATTGTAAAAATTATTGATTGTTATTTATGAATATGTATGATAAATAAACTTGAAATGTGTGTTAAAATTTTAGGGTAAATCTTCTTGATAGTGTTTGGGAATTGTCTTCCGAAATTCTAGATCAATTCCCAATTTCTAACTCCTTCAATGGAAAACACAATATACAACCTGATAGCAACTCTAAATAGTTCTTGTTTGTTTATAAGTTGTATTTAATGGCCATTTTTACCCCCGAATTGAAAATTGGTGCTACCAGTAGCTCACCCTTTTTTTTGAGGATAAAATTACAAAATTTTTGAAACTCCAACGGTTCACATTGCAATCAAAACTATAAATCAACTATTGAATAAAAAAAGGGGTCTGTTATAGAGTATTTTACCACACTTGGTAGACCACACTTTTATGGCCTTCTATGTCCCTATGCAGGCTCTTTGAACCCCCCTTTCTTAGATTATACTTTGATGATCCAAGAAATTCCCTAAAAAAACACCTGTTTATTGCTATACGCGACTTTTAACCTGAAAGTCGCGTGTACACGCAAGTTGCTCCACTATAGCCCGCGTACATCAAGAAATGTGCATAAAAACAAAACCTTTTGGAGTTTTACTCAATGATTCCTGAATAACTTGACTCTTGGCCTTCCATATGATTAGAAACGATCTGACTTGACCCTCCATTGTCTATTGGATATTGAGCCTCTTGGATGCATTGAAGGAGGAGAACATTTGAGAGCAAGGAAACTATAGTTCATTATGCCCCATTTTGTTTATGCTTGAGTCTACATCCCTTTGTCCTTTTGAGAACACATTGCTGCTCTTCCCAAGCTTGCCATTGCTTTGTATGCTTTCCATGGAGATGGAGGATTGAAGTGGTGGAGGCCTAGGTGGAGGACTCGGTTTCTCCGTTTCGACGAGGTGCCAACAGAGTTTGTCACTGTTATCTCTGTTCATTATTAATAGAAATATCTATTTCTCATCCATTACATGTGTGTGACTATGAATATTTTATCCATGGATGTAGTTATATTTGCTTATACATGTTGGATTTATATATGCTAGAGTATGCCTAACACTTTAACATCTATCATGCTTTCCTTGTTTGTTTTTGTTGAGGGTGAATTGTAGGTACAAGTGTGTTGGAAAAGCTCAACGAGGATCTACTACAATCGTTCGGAATAAGGTATGTTCTGTATCCGCGAGTGTTAGCAGCATTTGTTTCTCTTTCATGTTGAAGTGGATTGATTTCTGGTGTCATTCAGTCTGTTGTGTTCTAACCCAATCCATAGGAAGTTTTTTTCCATAATAGGGTCGTCTAAAATTAGGTTTGTTTCTATTCGAGGTTTAAAGTACATCCTATTTGAAACCATGGTCTTCACATCCAACACCATTGTAATGAAAATTCCAAAATCAACCCCATATAAAAAATAGGTGCTATTAATGGCTCTCCTTTCTTTCGTTGGATTACATTTGTGAGCATTTTGAAACCATGTATGTCCCAAGAAAAAACATTTTTTAAATCACCATAAAACATTATTTTTTATGAAAAAATTACATTATTAAAAACTCTAAAAACACAACAATAATAAAAATTCAAAAAATAATAATATTATTAAAAAAAACATAAAAGAATTAAATTGGAAACCAGGTACATTGTGGTGAAAATTGATAACCAGTTGTGGATTGAAATCTTTGTTTTCGTAAAAACAGAATGCTACAACCATGTGCTCTATTTCTAACATGTTATTGTGTTGTAGGTGGATACTTATTGGGTGTTATACTTTATTTATGGATGTATTTCATTTTGGTTCGGTTATTTAGACTCAATTCCTTGTGGTGAATGTTAACTAGTTTCATTGGATTGATGGAATGTGCAATTGGGATGATATTCAAATAAACCTTTATTTTTTTGTAGGTGCATGATTAAATCTATTTTTAACATTTTTAGGATTTATTTTGGGTTTAATGGCATGGTTACAAGTTGATTTTGTGTAAGACTAGCTACTTAAATAGGAAAACTAGTTAACTAGTCTTGTGGACTCTCTTTCGTAATTTCCATGATTAATTATTGTAATTTTGGTAATTAGGCATTATTTAAATGTAATTAGATGTTATTAATATATTTGGAAAATAATCGATGGTTATTTTTTAAACAATTGAGTTTGTGATAAGTGTTGTCATTTGTGCACTAAGTGTCGTTACGTGACGTAATTAACACCTTAATTACTAGTTAACTGTGAATAAGGTTAATTGGCCTTTAGAAGTGGTCATCATATTTGATATGGATTGGATTGAAGGATTGATGATGTTAGATGACATTAATAAACTTTCCTATCCCTCGGATATTTTTTTGTAATAGTTATGAATTTATTTTAATTTATTGGTAATTAAAGGGATTTTGTCAAAATTAGAGCACGAAAATGAAATTAAATATTTGTTTGACTAATCAGTTGTGCTAAAATTATCTAATTAGACTTATGGAGATAATTATGGATATTATTTAGTGTATATACCTAGATGTAT
Source organism: Pseudotsuga menziesii (assembly GCA_001517045.1). NCBI lineage: Eukaryota > Viridiplantae > Streptophyta > Pinopsida > Pinales > Pinaceae > Pseudotsuga > Pseudotsuga menziesii. Next base: position 33,013 of record LPNX011130943.1, read on the forward strand.
CATGTGTTCGAATATTTTTTTTCCATAGTTTTGTTTAGTTTACGGTTCATTGTATTTCTGTGTTTGATGGGAGGAGGGGATTCCCATTTAGTTCCAAGCTATATTGTTGATTTTTTTAGAGGTTTTTGACCACTAAGTCATCATTCAATTAACTATATTGTAAGTCGATGAATGATTTCCATATACACATGTGGAAGAAAATGATGCCTAAGAGGGGTTAGTCGGAGTTCCCATGTATGATCACTCCAAAGGTACTACAAATTATAGTGAGTGAGGATAATTACATAGTGGATCTTTTGTAGTCCACATATGCAAAGTTAGATTGGGGAGGATGTACTACCATCCCATTTACTCTAAATGAGACACCATATGTAAGAGGTAATATCAACATTATGTTTTGAATAATCTAGTTGCATTTTTTCATATTATTTAATGCACATGTAATTTGTTATATTGATTTCTTTAAATTGTTTAAATTGTCTAATTATTTGTAAATATTTGCATGCTTATTGGGGAGTTTCTTCCTCAACAATATTACAATATGGAATAGGCATATGAGTTACCTCATATTCATATACCTAGCTTGCAATGTAGGATAAATCACAAATTCCATCAAAAGTTGGTGGATCAACTATGTGCATTGTCGTCACGTCACAGAGTGCATCATATAAGAGTGACCTAGATCATATAATACCCATAGTTTTTGATATATGGGAACCATTTGATGCGAAATGATGCCATTGATGTGTCATGTTGTAAATACAATGAGACTATTGGAGAGGAGGAGGTTGGCATGCCATCACCATCAACTCTATTCTCCCAATCAATATTTTGAGGATTGTGATCCTCCACCTCCTCCTCTTCCTCCTATAGTTTACTGACCTCCCTCTCCTACTCAATAAGATGACTGACCACCATATCCTACTCCATGACTCAATGGACCCTCATTTCCTCCTCAACAAGTTAACCGTACACCCTCTCCTCCTTCATAGGCTGACCAAACACCCTTTCCTCCTCTACAACTTGACCAACCACCCTTTTATCCTCACCTAGCCAACAAACAGTCGTCACCTCCTCCACTTTCAGACTGTCCATCTTCTATGCCCATTGCACTTGTTGATATTATAAATGAGATGGTCACATTGGGTGATATAGATTTTGGTGGAGATATATACTTGTTGTTTCATTTTGCATTTTTATTTGGCAGAGGTACGGATGATTTTGGCTCTGGTGGTGAAGGCGCTAATTCCTCTAGCTCTAGTGGTTGACTAGCTAACTCATAAGATTTATTGACCACATACATATATTTGATTTCTATGGTGTATATTTTACATATATATTTGACTTGAGATGTAAGTTTGACTTAAATAATGATTGATATTATCGTTCATATATGTTATGTATTTTCATATCTTGTTGATGTTGATGTTATTTTATTTATAAAAAATATTATATGTGTATTAACTCTTTTTCTATTTTTAAATTAAATTTGAGGTGCATCACTCATATTTCAAATTTGAGATGCATATTTGACACATATATTGATTGTGATACTAACATTCATGTATACATTAATTTTCATATCATATTGATCTTGATTGTGTGTTGTTTTAAAATGTAATGTGTATATTTACGATTAACATCATTAATGATTTCTTTATTTTGAAATTAAATTTTAACATGTATTGGTGATTTAAATGAGCGATGTCATATGATGTTTAACTAGTGTGAATGAATACTAAAGTTTATATTCATACTCTCCATTAATGTTAATTAAATACTTTTTAGTTTCAATAAGTTCCTTACTTTAGTAAAAATATGTTAAATTTTAATAAATTTCAGATTTCATCAAAATAAGTATGATAGTTAGTTTTTTCAAAATATTTTGCAAGGCCCACAGGGGTGTAGATCGAGTGGTGATTTTCTTGGAAATGATATGTTATGTTGTAATAGAGGTCACGAGTTCAAAACACCCTGACCTACTCATGCCCTATGCTTTCATGCTTTGTGGGTGCACCTAGGGGTATAGTGGTAACAGATGGGATTGGACCCCTAGACCCCATGTCACGCAAGTACTAGCCCCATCTCAATTTTTGATTCTCCCTAAGACGGTTTTTTTGTTGTTGTTCCAAGTATAGATTTAGACATATAGAGTCCATTATATATACACCTTCCCACAAATTGAACAATGGATGGAATGCACTTTGTTAAGCTAACGAATTTTTCATTGCATACTATTTAAATATCAAATCTTAGGATCAATAAAATGGAGAGGGTGTTCTTGGACCAAATTAAATTTGTTTTCAATCAACTCTTCCATGCAATAACAAAAAATCAAATAGATGAATACATTACATATTAAATTGATTTTTAACCAACTAAAAAGGTTTAATTAAAATTAATTTTAATTGATATTCTTAGCTATAACCTTATAACATACAATTGTTTATAATATTTGATGAGATAGATGAAATATAACAACGTTTATTTTTTGACAAAGAGTTACTGATTATATGTAATGTAAATTACAACATTTTTTTGAAATAGTTAGAATACTTTAACTTAATTATAATTTATATGATATTAAAACACATTTATTAATGGAATACGATTATAGGTTGTGGAGAATAACACTTTAAACTATAAAATTTAGTTAAATTATATCTCTATTGATTTGGTGTCTAACTTAATCGAACTTATAGTATATTGCATAAATAGGTAAAATGAATAACACAAATATTTCTCTCTAGTATGAGATTATTAAATTTAGCCTTTACTCTTCATTTTAAATATATTCAACATTGAAGTTAACACACTCTTCTTATTTTGCTATGATGTCATTTTTATGTTGTGATAAATACCTTCCATAAAATAATGTTGAACCAATTGTCAATATGAATTATTTTTTGCATAGTAGGAAGACACACACACACATACATCGAACATGCTTACAAATTTGAATAAATTAATATAACATGCATTTTACATGATCATGAAAACAATTATGGTTAAATCATATGTGAATAAATTTTTACATAAATTTGTTTAATTAAATTAATATTCTATTAAATCACAAAAAAAGATTCTAAAGTTAATATTAAATATACAATGTGATAAAGTTAAAATACGTTCATAACTAAACCTACTTAAGCACTTAATTTTTCTTTTTCATAAACCCTAACGTTAGATTTGTATCAGCATAAAGTTATTAAAAAATGGAAGGAGGATCTTCACCATCATTATTTTTAGTAGGATCTTCCAAAATAATTTAATTTATTTTCAGCATAATGGTTGAAAATTGTTGTTAACTTTTCACTTCCAACATCATAAAATGAATAAAAAACATAACTTGCTAGTTATAGATAACAATAATAAAATGGCACATCCATGATATAAATGTTGAAATAAAACATGTACACATCACTCTGATTATTTTTCTTGCTTGGTGTTATAAGAAGATTCTTCTCAAAAAGAATTTTTCATATAGGGTTGTGTCTTAATATGAACCACTAATCCTATACAACACATTCGAGTAAAAAAGACACTTGCTTGTAGTATTTGGGAAAAACATAAGGCTCGTTAATTTCATCTCGCATCCTTATATAGTTAATACATATTATCCCACTATCGCGATCTTCCTTTACATTACTTTGTTCAAAGATATACCATTACTTGCACCTAAAAATAACACATTGGAAAGAAGATAAGTCCACTTTTATGATCTCTCGTATATTTCCAATGTAACATAACTTCTCCTCTATTTTGTTCCAATCATACTGGCTAGCATGGCTAGATTTGTCAAACTTGACTTCCACTCAACAGTTGAGTGTGACATGTCCATCATTGTCATCCTCATTATGAAAATGATGTCCATATTCCCACATAGATGGGAATAAATGCACCTATAAAAATGTGAACAAATGACAATTTCATATGTATAACAAACCGAGCATTAATAGAAAAACATATAGATGTTATAATTTAAACCTGCATTATAAAGTTAAAAAATATAAACATAAATATTATTATTGATTAGTTGCAAAAAATATAAACATAAATATTATTATCAATTTGTTGCACCCAATCCCTATGTTTAGTGCATCCTAGTCACTATGTGGGAAATGACCAGTTCCGATGTATTTCTCTCTTATTGGTCAACCGCCCAACTCTTGGGAAAAATATTGGCATATTTCCTTTTAAATGTTCAGGCCAAGGCAAGATTCTAATGTTCAATTTCCTTAATTATTTCTTATCACTCTTCCATTTCCTTCTTTTGTCTTCATACAAAGTGTCCCCCGATTATGTTTCCTCTACATTGTAAAGAATGAATTTATTGATGGAATCAAATTTTGAATTTGACGATGTATTCATGAAATATAAAGAAGTGGTATGAGATCAAATATATATTATCAAGTTTAGTTTAAACAATTACTCTATATAATTTTATCTAAATATACGTAAATTACTCTTTATAATACACCATTTTTTTGGAGTGCTTCACTTCCCTTTTGTCCTCATCTCGTTGGTCATCCCAAACCATTGCACGTGGCGTGTTGTCAATTTTATTAATGTAATCACTAACATAATAGGATGACTCATGTACTATGTACCCCTCCACCATAGAATCCCGTGGTTTCACACTTTGTTGAACAAACCTCTTCAATTTTTGCATGTGCCTCTCTAATAAGAAAATCAAACAACATGAGACCACCTAAGTAATTCAACCTCATCAACTAAGGTGAAATAGAAGATGAACCTAAAACTCTAGAAACTTGTGGGCAATTCCTTTCAAATATACAAACAACTCAGCTGTCTCTCGACACCAATGTGAAATGTTAGCCATATGAATATACCTTGGTGTGATCCGTATAAATGCATATAATTTAAATATGGCATGATGCATGTAAAGGGGGAAGCGATGTTTCAACACCCACACACGTGCACATAATAATGATATTAAAAAATAAACACATTCAAGATTGGTTGTCATAAAACTTTGAGTGTATAGCATATTATAACCTACACTTTGGTAGATAAAACATGTATTTGATGGATATATCCTTAGAAGGTTCCTCTACAATGAAGCAATGCCATATTATAACCTACCCTCATTTGATTTCAACCTCAACAAATGTTCTTCTACAATGAAGCAGTGCCATAGGTTCAACCGGTAAAACAAGGAACCTTCACACCCAATATAACTTCCTTTACTAGAGAAAGATAATGCTTCTTCAAAATTCATGGGACATCACCTTCTTTAAAGAAATAAAGAGGGACCAGTCTCTCTTCTATTGTCTTTTCAAGTCACCAATTTTTCTTTTTACTATTTGAAAAAATAATATCAAGTCTCCTAACAACCAATGTGTGTCTTTTTTTCCGATGATATGTACCTCCATAAAGAATAATTTTTTTTTTAAATATATGCATGGGATCTAGTAAGTGGGAAATATTAATTTGCTCCCAATATGGAAGCTCCTAAAATACATATTTCCTTTTCATCCCAAAGAGAATTTTCTCAACATAACTACCAAAAAATTCAATATCATTAAACTTAGGTTCCCTATATAAATCGAATAATTATGCAAAATCCTTCTCGACCTTATCTATGTCATATGCCATAAGCCAATCATTCAATGTCATTATTTTAGGTCACTGGGTTCTCTCTAGATTACCATTGAAACTGAATTGTGTTCTCCTATAAGGGTGATAATCTAGGAGGAATACCCTCGAGTAGTCATACACTGGATTTCATAAGTGGTCAAACCACCTAGAATTTATGTAATTCCACAACATTTGCATACATGATACCCTCTTGTTACAATACCTAGGATGTTATTGTATACAGAGCATGTTAGTGTTAAAGAAGGCAATTGCACCAAATTAACTATGTAACATATTTTGCTACAAATATAAATAAATCAATCAACATGCTTACTAAAGAAAATTCTTAATCCCAGATAATCATGTGTGGTATACACATATATTCCATAAAAAATAAAATACCTCCCCGTAGGGATGTGGTTTGATACATCGTATGCAACTATCCCTTCCCATAATCCTTAAATTCATCGATCAATGGTTGTAGCTAGACATTCATATTCTTATCTTGTGTTCTATGAGGGATTATAAGAGACAACATAAGATGTTCATTCTTCATAGAATACCATGGGGGAATATTTTTATTGATCAAAATTACCGACCAAACAAAACAGTTGGTGTTTTGGTGGGAATAAAATTTAAATCCATCCATGGTTATGCTCAACTGAAGGCTATGTACATCATCCTTGAATTTATTAGGCCACACATCCTCTATATGCTTCACAGATATTGAATATATTGGGATTCACATAACTCTTGGCTCATTTATGTATGAGGTATTCCACCCCTACAACATGGATAATTGTTTACAATGGAAGAGCCTTTGAATCCTTGGGATTATAGGAATGTGCCTTGATATCTGAAGAGCAAGACCATGTGACTTACCCCTATTTTTTTCTTGTACTTTTCATCCCTATATTTTAGACATATCTTTTTGTTCTCATATTCACCTCTATATAGGGGTGTTAATGGTTAGTTACCTTATATTGTCGAGAAACATACATATGACATACCATACATTGTTTTTAAGTTGTATAGTAAAGTTGTTGTCCCTAGTTGGGTAGACTTTGACCCATGTCCAAATAGAAGAGTGGTGGAAGCATATTTTAGGCTTTCAAATATATGAGCATCATCTCCTAGATAACATTTCTAGAATACATGTAATGAAATTTACTCCATGGAACTCGTATACCATAAGAAATCATCCATACCAACCTTTATTTCATTGCCTTCATTGCTGACATGTAAAGAACCAATGTTATTATAGACATTCTAAATTAGTGACTTAGGACATAGTGGAAATTGAGTAGGTGGTTGATTCAAATGTGCTTGGTGTCCTTTTTCATGTTGCACTCATTTAATATCATTCTCTCAATTTTGACATCTTAGTTGTGTGCAATGGAATATTGTGGATAAGTCACTTGTCATTAGAATTTTGATTGCAAAATATTGAATATTACATTGATGATACAAGAAAAAAAATACAATAGGTGTGTAAGGCACTGAATGTTGCATTAGATCATGTTATAACGTCATACCACCTAGTACCATAGGCATCATATCACCTAGGACCATTATCTCATTCGTTTTCACTTATGCTAGATAGTCCAAACTTGGTTTATGGTGCCTCCCTAAGGTTGTTGGGGATTTTGGACCATTAATTCCACTTAAATCCCACATTTTGGTCAACCAGAAGCTTGGGCACCCTCATTAATGACCTTTTGGTCCCTTGGGGTGCTCCCACTCCTTAAATCATGGATCTTGTTTTACCAGAGGGGCCTATGCACTGTATTTGGGTGGTTTTGGCCTTTTTGGACCATTTATTGCTGCCTAGAGCCACTCCCACTCCACAATGCACTCCACAACACCTACCTTACCATAATTTATGACCTATGATGCCTCACTAATGTTCACATGACCATTCGTGACTGTTTGAGGGTGTTTGGGAGCCTATTGATCCACCTAGGGGGGTTTTGAGGTCCAATTTAAGCCTGCCACATGTCTGCCACCAATGTGTCTCCAAAGGCTAAATATTTTCCCCTAATGTAATATTCTAATGTTCCATACATGTTTATATGTTGGACTGTAATAGAAAACTCAGTTATTTGCACCATCTCTTTTCATTGTTTTCTGCATGTATTGCCAAATTCTTTTGTTGTGAGGATTCTCTTAGCTTCTAGATCCTGTTGTGAATCAAAATTTCACATGGTATCAGAGCTATAAGGATATTCAAACTAAATTCATAGAGTTCATAGGGTTTGAATTAGAAATCTAGGGTTTCCTCTAGAAATATTGAGAGTTTGCACTATAGGTTGTTTATTGTTCTTTGTCATCACTCAGTGTGCAAAAAAACATTGAGGAGTCTCATGTCACCTTTATCACTCCATTCAACTACTTTGAATGAAAGGATGATATGGTAATCTAGATGAGATCCATAGGTCTCTACAGAGTTACCATGGAGACAACAAATGAGCCAAATTCAGTTGTTGAGAAGTCCAATTTTTTTAACAGATTGGATGAATCCTTTGGGATGCTATGTCTCAACACTTCAAGAGACCTCTTGTTTCATGTTGAAAGTATCACAAATCCAAAGGTAGTGTGGCTCAAGCTTGAGTCTTTGTTTGGGAATACTGATGAACAAAGAGGCCACCAACTTGAAAATGAGTTGACCACCTTGATCCCAACTCCATTTCAAGACAATCTAAGACTTCTTCACCAAGTTTAAGTCCCTGGTTCTTAACCTGAAGCAATGTGGAATCTAAAAGAAGGAAGAGCAAGTGAGTTTTTGACATTTTACTCAGGCAAGATGACAGTTTGAAACTGGAGAATGAGAATTCCATCTTTGGCAAACTTCATGGAGTCTTTAACTCAATAACAAGACAAGTTGGTTCAAATGGGTACCATCAAATCCACCAAGGATCAATCCCTTGCTCTAGGGGTTTCGAATCAAGCAAAGGAAAAGATAAATCCCGAGGATTTGAAGCAGCAAGAGGAGAAGAAGGAGAAGGAGAAGCCCAAATCTTCTGATGGGGGTTTGAATCCTAGAAAGGACAAAGGGAAGAAGAAAGAGAAGACCAAATGCACTTACTATCACAAGGGTTGGCACCCTAAGAGTGCATGCATCAATAAAACCATTGACATGATCACACAAATCATCGAGAAGAACAACATTCCCCTTACATATGGAGCAAATAAGAGGGACAGAGGTTCGAATTTTGAAAATAAGGAGAGATGCCATGCATTGGTGGATGGATCATCATGATCTTCCTCTTTAATCATAGATTCAGGTGCCTCAAGGCACTTGGATTCAATAGAAGAACCCTTCTCAGCCCTACATCCATAAATTGGTCTATCCATCCTCATGGGTGATGACTCAGATATCCCAGCCAAATGGATTCGTAAGATCAATCTTGACAATGGGTGATTTAATAATGTGTTGTTTGTACCTGATATTGTAGCAAACCTACTTCTGTCTACCAAATGACCCACACAAGTTTGGCCAAGAGAGTGATATTCATTCAAGATGATGTGGAAATTTCATAAATTTATACATGCAAAGTGGTTGCAATGGGTATTACAGATCATGAGTCAAGAATGTACAAGTTTTCACACTTTCTTCGTTACTCCTCAAGGAATGCGCTCATGTTACATGTTATTGATATCAACAAGCTATGGAATGAAAGGTTTGGACACCTCAACTATAGATATCCTCAAGATTTGAGCAAAGAAAATATGGTTGAAGGGATTCAAAGCATCAAATTTTCCAAGGGAATATGCAAGGGATGCATTGTTGGAAAGTGTGCAGAGCGCAAGTATGACAAGGGGAAGGAAAGAAGGGATGTCCAAGTGCTTGAATTGATCCATTCATATCTAACAGGACCTCTTCCCACACCCTCCTATGGAAACTCAAGGTATGTATTAACATTCATATGGCATTCAAATGCAACATTCAGTTCTTTACACATGGGAGAAATGGAAGATTGGGGATAGGTCACTTGTCATTAGAATTCTGATTGCAAAAATATTGAATATTACATTGATAATCATGGGAATTTTTTCTAATAGTAGATGTACAACCAACCTCTTTATAAAACAAAATGTCAAATTAAGCAATATGTTTACATGGGATATTTTAAAATTCACTTAATGATCTTTTTCTTATGCTCCAAAGGAACATCTAAAGGTAATCCCAATGCAAGGTGTCTTTGACGAGTGGTTGGTGGTATAAAAAATAACAAATCTCAACGTTTTCCTTTTCATAAATAATTTGTCATTGGAGTGCCACTCAAATGAACAATTTGTACTAAATAATGAACACCTATAACTATTAATGAAACCTACAATGTTCCCATAAGTGCATGCATGACCACGAATACATAAAAATTTCTTACTGTTAAAGTTTCCAAAAGCATAACCATTCATGCACATAATATATATGGAAATGTTATGGTTGTATTTAACAATATTAAAGTAATTAGACCTACAAAAAAGTGCACAAAAAATGGCATAATTGTTATTGATTGTTTGGGAGGAATGAATACATATGAAGGATAAACAACTCAAGATTTGCAGCATTTATTTTAGACTTGGTGTTGAGCGGGATTCTATCCTATGATTGGGGTTAATTCATCAACATATTAAAGTCATTTGAACCAGACATCTAAGGTTGAAATATAGAAAAGCTTGACTCGAGAAGATCATTCAATTTTACTTTCAAGGGTTGATGAGATAGAAAACTAGTGCACCTTGTTTATGTAGTTTGATCCTAGATTTATTTTCTCTTGAATATTTGCTTCCAATATTCCTCAATAACCTGCAAAACAACTTCACACCCTTTCCAAACCAATGGGATACAAAATAATACTGAAATTCAAACATAAAGATACATAATCAAAACCTGATTAATAGAATGAGTAATCAACACATGAATCACATTTGTTATTGCATGCAAAATAACAAATCTCAACGTTTTCCTTTTCATAAATAACTTGTAATTGGAGTGCTACTCAAATGAACAATTTGTACTAAATAATGAACACCTATAACTATTAATGAAACCTACAATGTTCCCATAAGTGCATGCATGACCACGAATACATAAAAATTTCTTACTGTTATAGTTTTCAATAGCATAACCATGAATCACATTTGTTATTGCATGCAAAATAACAAATCTCAGCATTTTCCTTTTCATAAATAACTTGTAACTGGAGTGCTACTCAAATGAACAGTTTGTACTAAATAATGAACACCTATAACTATTAATGAAACCTACAATGTTCCCATAAGTGCATGCATGACCACGAATACATAAAAATTTCTTACTGTTAGAGTTTTCAAAAGCATAACCATTCATGCACATAATATATATGGAAATGTTATGGTTGTATTTAACAATATTGAAGTAATTAGACCTACAAAAAAGTGCACAAAAAATGGCATAAGTGTTATTGATTGTTTGGGAGGAGTGAATACATATGAAGGATAAACAACTCAAGATTTGCAGCATTTATTTTAGACTTGGTGTTGAGCGGGATTCTATCCTATGATTGGGGTTAATTCATCAACATATTAAATTCATTTGAACCAGACATCTAAGGTTGAAATACAGAAAATCTTGACTCGAGAAGATCATTCAATTTTACTTTCAAGGGTTGATGAGATAGAAAACTAGTGCACCTTGTTTATGTAGTTTGATCCTAGATTTATTTGCTCCTGAATATTTGATTCCAATATTCCCCAATAACATGCAAAACAACTTCACACCCTTGCCAAACCAATGGGATACAAAACAATACTGAAATTCAAACATAAAGATACATAATCAAAACCTGATTAATAGAATGAGTAATCAACACATGAATCACATTTGTTATTGCATGCAAAATAACAAATCTCAACGTTTTCCTTTTCATAAATAACTTGTAATTGGAGTGCTACTCAAATGAACAATTTGTACTAAATAATGAACACCTATAACTATTAATGAACCTACAATGTTCCCATAAATGCATGCATGACCACGAATACATAAAAAAAATTTACTGTTAAAGTTTTCAAAAGCATAACCATGAATCACATTTGTTATTGCATGCAAAATAACAAATCTCAACGTTTTCCTTTTCAAAAATAACTTGTAATTGGAGTGCTACTCAAATGAACAATTTGTACTAAATAATGAACACCTATAACTATTAGTGAAACTTACAATGTTCCCATAAGTGCATGCATGACCACGAATACATAAAAATTTCTTACTGTTAAAGTTTTCAAAAGCATAACCATTCATGCACATAATATATCTGGAAATGTTATGGTTGTAATTAATAATATTGAAGTAATTAGACCTACAAAAAAGTGCACACGAAATGGCATAAGTGTTATTGATTGTTTGGGAGGAATGAATACATATGAAGGATAAACAAATCAAGATTTGCAGCATTTATTTTAGACTTGGTGTTGAGCAGGATTCTATCCTATGATTGGGGTTAATTCATCAACACATTAAAGTCATTTGAACCAGACATCTAAGGTTGAAATACAAACAAGCTTGACTCGAGAAGATCATTCAATTTTACTTTCAAGGGTTGATGAGATAGAAAACTAGTGCACCTTGTTTATGTAGTTTGATCCTAGATTTATTTGCTGCTGAATATTTGCTTCCAATATTCCCCAATAACCTGCAAAACAACTTCACACCCTTGCCAAACCAATGGGATACAAAACAATATTGAAATTCAAACATAAAGATACATAATCAAAACCTGATTAATAGAATGAGTAATCAACACATGAATCACATTTGAGACAAGTTGGGAAGGGACATAAATCCAATTTATATTAATAGTAACAACAATACAATATATTTAACTGATTCTTCCTGACACCTTGTCGAAACTAGATCTCAAGGTCACTCCTGCTTAATTTTCCACAAATCCTACCCAATATCTACATGTATAAAAGGTTGAGGATGTTTGAGGGCAACAAACTCAACATATAGGGATACATGATTAGATGATAATCAACAACGGGTAGAGGAATGGATAAAAATGAAGGAAAAAATATCCAACATAACTTTACTATGGGAAAAAGCTCTTCCAAAATAGCCAAACTCTCCTTATTTTACACTTGGTAAAGACAGTTTCCATCGAAGATAAGGAAGTTACAACCAAGGGGGAAGTTACTAGAACCACTCTAACTCCTCCATATTTTGATTTTTATTTATTTTTTATATATATTTTTGGAGGATATTGCTTGCAAATCACTGACAATGGGGCTTAAATGGCAGGAAATCATGCAACAAAGAGAAATTTCAATTTCTCAAGGAAATTGATAGCAATATTAAGGGAATAAGCGATTAAATCATAAGTTCTTTGACCTTTTGAATTTTTTTTTCTCTTATGTAACTTGTTTGGGAAAACCCAAGGATCAGGTCCAAATGATTAGGACCATGCAAATTGAATCCAAATCAAGGCTCTTCCATACATAATTGTCCTTTTGTGTGACAGACAACCGACATTTTTAATTATTGTTGTCACAGATGCAGAAGTGCCTATTTGGGATATAACAAATGCCCCCTAATGTATGAGATCAAAAGGGAACATTATGGCTGAAATACATTATCAATAGTATCATAGTGTTGAAAACATAGCAAGATATACCAAGATACATAGCTTCAACAAATTATCTGAAATAGAAAAAGGTGTCATACAAGTACCCCAAGGGTAGTCGAGCACTTGTACCCCTTAATATGAATTCACCACCAAGTGGAATGTTAGATGTCAAAGGGGTACTCACATCCATGCCTCCTAAGGACTGGAATTGCAAGCTTACCTGAGGTAGACTATAAACAATAATAGTTCCAGAAACTAGGGATGGGTTGGGCATGGGAAAATTTCCACTAAAGCGAAGGCATTGATGGACCATTTCCTGAAATAGTAGTAAAAGTAGATGCAAGAGGAAGTGAAGTAGGAATGGACTAAAAGCCTAGAAATTTGATCCCAAAAGAAAAGGGATTTGTACTATGTAGACCATAAGCAAGTCGTATAGTAAGAATCATCGAAAATGATGGAGTCCATCCAAAACCTATGGAATATGATGCATTTTCAATAACTCCTCCTAAAGGAGTGGTATTAATTGTGGGGGTGTTAGCGCTAAAATATTGCACACATGTGACATTTTTGCAATTCTCATAGTAAGCGGTCAACAACATATAACATGCATCCCACCAAAGACATCCTCATCGAGATCCAAGAAAAAATATGAGTCTAGAAATGCCAAAGAACAGTAAAAAAAAGGAAGGCTCCACTTCCTAGAATTTGTGCATGACTATGCATATTACTAGTTTGGTGCCCTTTCTACACATGTGGATACTTCCCTTCAATATCCATACTACTGTCAAAATGAGGGGGTCTCAATTACCACCATCTGTGAATTAAAGGATCTTGAAATCTCCTCACCAACACAAATTTGAACTTGTCTTCTCAACATGATGGACTAGCATTCAATAGTACCCATTGTGTACCTTGAAGCTAGTTCATGAGGTGATGGGGTTCACACTTGGATCTAGTTGTTTCTTAGCCATATCTTGGCCAATAAAAGGAATCCATGTGCATACGTATTGTACGAGAAATCTAAATCAAGGTTATGCTACTGGAATTGTATTGGATATTCTTCATATCCCATCTATTTCACACCTATCAACATTCTCCAGTATCCCTTGCCTCCTCCGTCTAAGGGGAAAGTGTTTCTCTCATGTTTCCTCCTTCCTCAAGGAGCAATATCTTCATTCTTTTAGATTAGTTTAGGCTTGTTGAATTTTCTTTTGCTTGTGGGTTCTTGGAATACCTAACTCATAACTACTACTATTTCCTTGGATGCGAGTTTCAGGGATAGCAGGGAATATTTCCCACCCTTGTGTCATTTCCCCCCATAACAGTATTTATGGTGACTCCACCTCATTTTTGTCCATTTCTTCTTATCTAGGTTGTTATTTGTTAGATAAATAATTTTTGTTTTATTGTTCTTTGCAGGGGAATAGCTCTAGAATTTTCATCCCAGGAATTCAACCTCCTTTTGGCAGTAACATTTGTTTTAAATAGACAAACAGATTTTAACGTTGCGGGTGCGTAGTCAGTGCATAGAATCCATTTACACCCACATTGTCTACACATGTTAACATACCTTCACCTGCACAATTCTTATTTCACACGTTTGTGCGACCTTCTCGCATTGTATTTGCACTACTGAGCAACAATGAGTGTTTTTTACGCATTGCGATGAACTCGTCTCTATGTTTTGCATGTTGTTGTCTCATGTTATTTGATTTTTATCTATTTCTCACAACCTTGCATCCCCAATGGTTTCTCACTAATGATTTAAAATCAATTAACTTGCAATAGTTACATTTTTTATAGTAATTAGCTCACCTAGTCTAACATTAAGAAGTAAATGGGTCTTCCCTTGAAATCTACCTAGGTAACCCACCTTGCGGCTTTCAATGGGCCTCATTGTTGTCACTAGTATTCAAGAGATCTTATGTTTCTTTTCTTACTTTACATCTTATTGGTAGAGTATAAATCAACTTTTGCATACAAGTAATGACCTAAATACTCTAATCTCCCAAAGTATGCTCTTCACATGGCACTTCTTGTGAGCTTCATGAATTAGAAAAGGGGAGAAGTGTGAAATACCTCCATTGCACACTTTTACTTCATTAGCATTATTGTTAGTTACAAGAACCATTAGCATCTTTTAGAGTTAGAGTTAAATCTCCATTTACATTGACTTTATGTGCATTACTTAATTGCAATTATCATTTTGTGTATCTCACATGTGTTGTATCATTAGCACACACTAAGGGACCTAAAATATTTTCCAATCCAACTATGCTCTTCACCTCCCATTACTTGTGATATTAGTGAATTAGAAAGGAGGGGAATTGTGAAATACCTCCCTTACACACCTTAACCAGATTTTGACCCTTAAAATAAACCCTTGGAATTTCTAACCAACTAAAATCCTCCACATGAGGTCAAAAAATAATATTTTAGTTAGGTAGGATTGAGTGGGATAGGCATCCAAACAATGCCCACCAATCTAGTTTCATTAGAATATTGAAACATAGCATTGTTGAATTATAGGGTACTGTCAAATCCTGCTATCAACAAGTGTCAAAAGACAACCCAGATAAGAAGGCACGAGGTCCAAGGATGTGAAGGTTGAGGTATAGCTTCCCTAATCGCCCCTACGAGTCACTTAGCTTGTTGTTTAGGGGATGACACTATACCATCGAGGAAAAACTACTTATCCAAATTTGACACGAGTATCTTAGTGGCCACACTTAGGAAATCACAAAGGAGAAATGGTGAGTTCCATTGACTCCTAAAAGCATATATTTCCATTGGGAAGTGTTTCCATCCCTTTTGGAATATGGCCCCATCTTTGGTATAACTGAATCTTTGTTACCTTCACTATTAAATAATTGTGTGGATCCCATTATCACTAGTGGTTGTGATTTTGGAAGGACCGGTTACATTTGAGAGGAAGAATGTTTGGTCATCAAGGAATTTACATTATATTATCTTTTTAAATGGAAATTCACATAACTAATAACTAAAAATAACCTACATGTGGTATCATTTGTACTAAACCAACTTTGCACATATCACTCACTCTTCACCATTTTGCATCTATTATGGTTGGAATATTTTTGGATTTGTTCAAATTTTGTTTATTCCCAGCATCGCTCTCAGTTTTTATACTAGATTTCCAAAATAGAGGAACAAAACCACACTAAGGCAATCCCATAAAATGCAAGGCCTATCCCCTTTCCTGAGAGGTGTTTTTCCATTCTCTCCCCGTGGGTCACAAGGGAGACACTCTAGCTGGAGTTACTCCCAAGCCACATTGATTAGATCCTCCAGGAGAGGTCGCTCCTTGCTTGAATCATTATCTCCCCTTAGAGGGAGTTTAGATGCTTTTGCTTCACCCTCTCATGGAAGAGCCACCCCATTATTCACCCATACCCACTGAGGAAATACCCCACCTTCTTCTCCCTCTTTTGGGAGGAGGCCACACGACATGCTCTTCTTCAAATCGAAGACAAAGACCACTGCCACATACTCCTTATCCTCCTTCTAGAGGAAAAAACACACATAGTACGATGAAAATAACAAACACAAACCTACCATTCATGTCTAGCTTGAATCTCCCTAATCTAGCAAAGCTATGCGATGAACCCATAGCTCATGATGCATCATGGTCTGCTATGCTCGATAATCCCCTCAAACATCCCTAAGTTTGAAGGGAAACAAGGAGATGATCCTGTAAACCATGTCATGTCTTTCCACCTATGATTTTACTCCAACAACACAGTGGAGGAGTCTGTGAGGATTCACCTCTTTCAATGAACTATCACCAGTGTAGCTTCAAAATGGTATGTGAACCTACCAAGGGCTTCCCATGCCACTGCATTTCTCACCTACTTTCAACTACCAATACACCATGACCTTTGTCTCGAAATTCTCATGAAATTTTAGTAGAACATTTTTACCCACATAGTGGACCACATCCACGAGTGGCATATGCATCGTACTTTGTGAAAAATAGATATTCAACCTTAGTTCCTACTGGATTGGTTTATCAAATCCCTCTAGACCTCCATAGAAAAAGATGTGGCAACTTCCTTGTTGCAAACTAAGGAAGAGGCCATCTTGAAGGCCCAACATTTTTATCTCATCTATGCATAGTCCGGGTACCTATACAACATCCTTCCTGATTTCCCTCAACATTGTTCTTTTGATCCCCCCCATGCAAGGTTTTCACATTCAATGGATGGGATTATTGGGTCCATTTTCGAACATGGAAAATAGCCCTACAACTAGATTCTATACCATCCCCTATGGTGGTGCAGTATCAACCTATCCCTGTTGTGTCGGTACCTACTACTATTATCCCAAATATTCCATTTGGACAGATACAATATGGACCCTACAGTCCTACATACCCTAACGCAAGACAAGCACCAGCGGTACCTCCACCATAGATGGCACGACTTGCTCATACATCCACATGATATGGAGCACAACAAACATATATCCCACCGCTGGGGTACAACCCTTATTACCCATTCCCGTGTCCTCTTGGTTTGGCCCCCATGCCTCATTTGGGGGTTAATTTAGTCCAACCTTATTTCCAACAACAAACTCAAAAATTTGTGTAGTTGAACACCGCCGATCCCTAGAACCATCAAAATTACGAGAGGAAGAAAGGTAAGAACAAGAAAAACTAGTAGTCGGGGAAAGGGGGAAACACCCTTCCTAGAAGAACCGGAACTCATGTAACCAAACCATGGGGAGTAACAACCCCCCCAAACAAGGGAAAAACACTAACCTGAGGACCAATTATTCTTCCTCGATCGGTGAAGATTATGGTCACTATACTCACCATTGTCCACTTAAACCTGACTGCCAATAATTGGTGGAAGAAAAGAAAAATACAACAACAAACCCCCCTCAGGAACCTAATGCACCATATCCCCAACAATTTGTCTTGCAACAACCATTTCCAATCAAGGAGTGGTTACCCAACAACATGAACTATGCCCCCAATATGACGGTTCCTACCAAAACATCTCATGAACATAACTGATGTCAACCTCCATACTCTATATAAATACTATGGTGGTCTCGAGCCTCTTCAAGGAGAAGACATACCTAATCCTTCAAGAGTCCTTTTGAAAATACCGCACCCAAGCATGGAATAAATCCCAAGGATTCCAAAGGAACCACTCAGCCGTATCCCCCATAAAACCCACATGAAAGCTTCCCACAAGTACAATAATGTGGATGACTTGGATCAGTTTCTAGCCACCATGTATACGTTATAAGTACTCCAATCATGCCCAAATCAATGAAATACATTAATCAATACACTTAGTATCTTCAACCTTTTCGACTCGTGCCTCATGAATTTTGAATTAGACAAAGGAGAACCATGAGTACCATTGTCGATCACATTCCAGGGCCTAGTCACAGTAAAAACAATTATGATTCATTGGTGAATCATCTATGAATATGCATCCACTTGTGTCATGTCCTCAAATTTTTGGAAAATATTGGGCTCACTAAAGTTAGTCCCCTCATCTATATCCCTTTACGTATATGATGGGAGACCATCCCAACCACGAGGATTGTACCAAAATGTCCCCATTGAACTGGGGGGGGGGGGAATGGTAATGATCGATATTGATGTATTCGATGCACAACTTGAATACAATATCTTCATGGGTCATAGTTACATGTACACTATGAAGGAAGTTGCCTCTTTAGTATTCTGCATCATGATGTCTCACTTCACTAGGAAGATTGTCACCCTTGACCAACTCAACTACTATGCCCCCATGCCAACACTAACCTTGAAAACATCCCACCCATAGCAGGAGAAGTGACTTAACCACCTTAGATTGATGCATTCCCAGGTGTGTACAAGTATTTTGACCTCTTAAGGGCATATTCAGGTCCTCTTCCTGAAATCCCAACCTCGATGGTTGGCCTCATGTGCACAATTTTCACCTCCAAAAATGAGTCTCCCACCCTATCGACATCAACATAGTCACCTCTGAATAGTCATGGAATTGAACATACATTAATTCCATCAGTGCCCCCCATCTTCCAAATACCATTCCTGTACCCCCCATGGGATTGAAAGGGACGCTAGTCATGGATCATTTAACTCTTCCCGAGATCACTTTGGGAATACCTGTGTGGTACCTTAGACCACCTAACCTAGAGATGGCCAAAAAAATAGTAGCACATAATGAGTTTGTGTTGGTTCGACTCGTTACTCCATATGTACCACAAACTGAGGCAACTTCACCTGTAACTAAGCTTCCATTGGCTGCCACAAAACCCACTAATGGGGAACAAGTCAACTAAGGTAGAAATCCCCCATAGTGAACAACCATATTCCTAAATCCCCTCACTTTAAATCTCTCGTAATGAACAACACCCCTACAGTTTGGGTCACCCCATCATATGCCCTATGTGGGAAACAAGGTCATGTGACCAACTTGTGCCCCACATTGTTGAAGTTCATAAAATTTACTTAACACCCCTATTAGTGTTACGCACACATCAAATAATATAGTAGGGAACAAATTCCACCTCATCTTCTCCTAACAAAACTAAGTCCAAGTCGTTGCGCATCAATCCCGCATGTTTGATTTGATTTCAATTTGGATACTACACACACCATTGTCCTGGTATCCCTTGATTTCAGGATGCCTTGGTGACCATTCACCTCACCATCCCTTTAGTTGTGATCCCTTCACATTAACCAAAAATGACAACTTCCATCAATACTGTCACTACATCGACGACAACACCATTGGAACCTACATCAGAAGTGACCATCTCGATGGTACCTATCACTATGTTACCTATGCCACCAAGATCACATATTCCACCTACAAATATGGCTCCAGAAGCTCAACATGATGGATGTGCATCCTGTGGGAACGATACTCATATGATTCCCCACTATATTAGCACAATCATACCAGACCGTGCTACCTCAACATTAATTTTGGCGCATGAGCCTCTCTGTGTTAGGATTCCACTCCTATGTCATTCATGTGGTGACACTTCCCACTTCTTATTTTAGTGCCCCATCTTGCATGCCAAATGATAAGTACACCTCGAAGATATGCACCTACCACCTTAGGGTGTTCCCAAAAGGATTGCTTGCCATGGAAATTGTTCTCCCTTTACCAGAGACCATTGATAACACCTCCTCCCTGGTCAGTTTACTCACTAGTGATGATTCATCATCCTTAGACAAAGACTGGGATCCACACCCATCACATGTTTCCTAGACAGCAGGGTATCCCCATTCAAGTGTTGGATGCACATTCCTCAAGTGTGCTATGTATCTGATGATTAATACCTTTGTCATTATCTTTATTACACTTGGGTATTTGCATCATGTGTGCAGGATTATAGCCAAATCATAAAACTATTACCCCCCCATCCATAATGGTTCGGGACTCTTATCATAGGTATCATCCTGAAACTACTATATAGGTAACATCTTCCCTCAATTTACATTGCATTTACCGGTACTCCTACTGATAACCATAGGTTCCTAATTCCTAGTAATGATGTACCATCAACATTAATATTCTTGTGAATAACATATTCCCCCCATGGGTGTGCACACCATTGAAACTCCGACCATAATTTGGCACCCATGATGTCGAACCCCCACAAATCTGAGGATTTTAACCCACTTTGGAAAGATCAACCCATATTTCATCATTTATATAGTTGCGCATTTACTCTCCCACCTTTAGCAGTTGATGCCATCAAATTCCTTGGAAAGTGTTACGATCTAAATTCACAATTGACCACTCATTCCCCCACGAGAATCTCACCATATTCAAATCTCCTTAGTATCACCATCCCAATGAAAACAACAATGGGGTCCCCACCCTATGAAGAAACCAATTCTATTCAGTTATTCCCATAGGAACAATTGCATGACAATGATTCATGGGGCACCCATCTTCGCATTTGCAAATCCATCATCAAGTCATTTTGGAAAACTTTCCCTGACCCCCTCAAAACCGTGGGAACTTCGTCCATCATCAAATTGATTCCCCAACCAATCGAAAACCATGAGAATCACACACTTCATCAAATTGGTCCGTCGACACACTCAAAATCGTGGGGACCCCACCAATTATTCTTTATGTACAAAGATGTTCACCAATATTGTAATATCCTAAACTGATATAATAGGAAATCAAACCCTGAACTTTGCATGCATGCCGTTGCATGCAAATATGTGCCCTAGAAAAATATGGAGATGCTATAAAATAGGAGAAATCAATGCATGTACATACCCGTATATAGCTCAAATAAATAAGCCGCTGCTGGGAGTTTGGATGATGTGCTTGCTTTGTCTCCGATAACAGTGACACGGTGTGATGGTGAAACCTTATGGCTGGATGAATAATCAACCTCCCGGAATAATTGCTGAATGTAACCTGATGATGAACTAGTGTTGAACCTGTATGATCCAACCTGATGATGAACTAGTGTTGAACTTGTATGATCCAACCTGATGATGAACTAGGGCAGATAGTTTTCACTGCTGAAATACACCAATTAGTTGAGCATGCACTCAACCCCAACTTAGCTCGTCGAGCTCTCCAATTCGACTCCACAAATCAATTATCACATAAGTATCTTCTCCATTCACTTTATCTTTCTTTTATAACTTTCAACTGTGAAAACCTAACCTTTGAACTAATTAGGTCAGTTTAAATTCTAATTTGTAGTTGACTTGCATGCATGTGCATGGAGACTTAATCGGGTGCATGCATCATTAAATAATGCTCAAATGTCATGCATGCAGGTGGCCTTTGGCTCTGGTGGCCCTCTTCGACCCAATGGTGATATAATATTGATGCCCTTGATCTTCTATAAATGGAATCAGTCTTCAGCTAATTCCCTAACTGTCAGTCACCGCTCGAACCCACAGGAATCACATAGGTTAGCGGGTTGGCCTCAATGCCTAGGAAAAAGAGGACATTACAGTCCTCCCTACTCGAATTTTCTTATCCTCAAGCAACTGTAAAGCTGGGTGCTGTAATACCTATTCTGCCTCCCAAGTGGCCTCCTCTATAGGTAGATCTTTCCATTGAACCAAGTAGTATCTGATGATTTTGTTCCTCAGTTTCCGCTCTCACACCTCTAGGATGTGCTCCAGAATAATAATCAATTTCCCCTCATCATCAAGGGGGGGCAACTCTCAAATCCCCTATCTAAAGGTCGACCTATTGAACGGTCTCCAAATACTGCTGGATGTTGTGTGGCCTTATCTGGTGGTTTCCTAAAGGTAACAAAACACTCTGCTGCTCCCTCAATATCTCCCTGTCAGAGTACTTCCTCCATCTTGTGTGATGTCACTAGCGTGGGAGGGTAGGTATTCATCCCTCTCAATACTACCTTCTGTCCATCTGCTCCTGTGAACTCCATCTCCATGGTCTGGTAGTTTGTGGAATACTACCCTAGGGAATACATCCACTAAAATCCTAATACCACCTTCATGTTAGGTACATCCACCACATAGAATGTCTCCATCATTGTATAATTCCCAAGTGTTACTGTTAATTGAGGAATCCTCTGACTACACTCCATGGTGTGACTTGCTGCAGCTACTGAAAACCCATCAAAATTTTTAGTCTGAATGTCTCTCCTTTTAACCCATGCAGCATCAATAAAGTTGTGGGAGGCCCACCATCTATCAACACTCCCACTCTATGGCCCTGTACGGTACCTCTGATTCGGAGAGTGTGAAATATAGGAACCCATGTCATGGTAGCAATGGTACCTCCTGAGGGCGGCAACTCCCTAACTGTCTCTAGTGTTTCTCTCTGCTCCTGATCCGGATAATCATCATCCTCCCCATTATTAGAATAGGCCTCTATGTAGCAAGCCTTTCCCTTCCCTGAACGTTTGTGACTTGGTACCCATAGTTCCTAGCAAGTGAAACATAACTTTTTTCTTCTAAGGTCATGTCGGGTATTATTGTCCATCCATTCTTTCTGGATGGGTTTCCTCTCTTCATCTTCAATAGGGGAATTGGTTTTGGGAGGAAGCCTAACCTTGGGTACTGCATCCTATAAATCTCTAGTCTGTCTGATGGCATCTGCTAGGGTGGTGGGCTTGTAAGACTTGAACCATCCCTGTAAGGGTTCAGTGAGAGCCTCAGTGAACAACATAATCAACCTGCTCTCTGATATATCTGTCACCATGACTACTATCCTATGAAACTATGAAATAAATTCATCTGCACTACCTATCTGCTTGAGCTATGCTAGCTCTCTAAAGTGTACCTCAGGATCCTTCTAATCAAACCGCTCAATGAGCCTCTATGTAAAATCTGGGTACGATGTGATGGTGTTGTGACCGAGTGTCACTAACTCATGATACCACCAACCATGTGCTTTTCCATCCAAATGAAAATTAGCCAATTTAATGGCATCTGTCTCAATCATGGGGTTGAGCTAGAAGTGTGTATCCAACTTCTATACCCAATTCCTGGTTGGGCCACCCCGAGTGCCCTCAAAGGTAGGGATAGTCAGTTTCCCTACGGTGCGCTGTAACTCATAGTTCTGGGTAAATGGCCTATTGTAAGATTTGGATTTGTTCTTACTTTTAAAGTGGTAGAAGTCAGTGAAGGTAATGGATGAATGGAAGTCCTCTCCTAAAGCTCTATCTTCTCTGAGGTAGGCACTCATGGGTTCTTCTGGTTCTGCTTGTGCTATAGGCACTACAACTGGACTATTTAAGAATTGAGGCATGGTAGGTCGGAAGGGCTTGTGTATATGGGGATGGCTCTGCATGTTGGTATATAAGTACTCCCTACTACTGTTGGTGGATACCCTATTGCTGTTGGGAAGTAAGGGACTGTGTGGGGTGGGCCCATCCTTCTCAGTCATTTGCCTGAAGGTGCTCATCATTTCTTTTTTCCTATTAGTGAGTTCTTTTATGGCTGATATGAGACTATCAAAAGCTGTTTTATCATCATCGGCCATTGTTTCTTTGCCTTTTCCAAACTGATACTCTCTGTTCCCCAAATCTATGTCATCTAACTCCTCTTCTCTGTCTCTATAGCTCTGTCTCCTATGAGTAATGTTGTATGGGTCTCCTGGATTCATTTATAATTTTTGCATGCCCACAGCTGGCAAGGCTGATGACATATAATATTTCAGACTAAAAATGTAAATCAATTGTAACCATAGTACCTCCA
Source organism: Pseudotsuga menziesii (assembly GCA_001517045.1). NCBI lineage: Eukaryota > Viridiplantae > Streptophyta > Pinopsida > Pinales > Pinaceae > Pseudotsuga > Pseudotsuga menziesii. Next base: position 57,430 of record LPNX011130943.1, read on the forward strand.
CTTTATATGAATAACAGCAGCAATACAAGGAGAAGTTTCAGGAATCATCGTTCATGCATATAGATTCAAACTCACAGCTCTAATACAACAATCACGGGCCTCTTCAATATGCAGCATATATACTGCACTCTATAGAGGAGAGAGAGACCCCAACTCTGCTGGGAAAAGGAAATTTCTATCTACGTATAAATACAATGAACTGGAGGTTGAGCCTTAACTCACAGCTCCAAACATCCACTCTTCAACATAGTAGTCTTCTCAATGCACGCAGTCCTTGATGGTCTCATATCCCAAAATGGAACTTCAGTATTTTGAGTGGATATAAGCAGCTTCAATTTGCAGCAATTCAAGAAGAATAAACTCTTCACACAATAGTTCCAAGCATATACTATTCAAGTTCACGACTCCAATACCCTCCTTTAGATGTGTAAATATTGGACATTACAATGTGGTTGTTCTTGAATTGCATCACATGAATAACAAGAAATTCTCATAAGCTTAGCCAATCCGAAAATAAGATAAATCGCAATAAGAGTATTGGTTTATATCTGTACCAAAGACCATGCGATGCTTCTGTAAATGACAATTTCTGGCCAGTTAGGACTGAAGAAGGATCAGAACCTCCTTGCGTTGGCCTACATAAACTTGATCCGTGAAAGGAATTTGTGGAAGAAGCAACTCGTAGTGTTAAACATGAAGAACCCATGACCGCATGTTTTAATCAATGGAAATTCCAGAACCCTAAAGTTATTCCTGCGCAAGTACAAATCCTTAGTTGGAAACGTAGATATAATTTAGGCACTTCGTATCCGAAATCCTTCTCTAGAAATTTATCATTATGTAGTCAAATCCGTGGAGGTGGTAGGATACAATTCCCTGTTACAATCCCTATACATTGTTGAGGAGAGAGTGTTCCATATGTTGAATCTGCTTTCTATATTTCAGAATCCCTCGCTCGTCTTACAAATTCATTCGATTCTGGAAACAAAGGTCTCACGGGTCTTTCAACGTCATTCATTTTAGTTCTTATGGATACATCGAAGGGTAGTCCTAAATCTAAATTAGAATATTTCATCAATCTGCAGATTGTAGGCATGAGAAATCGCTAGGCCTTCTCACACAGAAGTTCGTGCAACTCTTTCTTGTGACTCAGGCTCAAGTAATATTACTGGAAGACGCTGCCATGCCATATATAGCTCAAGTTGTCTAAATCTGGAAAGACGCTGAGATGATTAGTAAATTCCTCTAGATTGCCAACTTTGAACTCTGTAGATAAATCTTGGCGGACCGAACGAAAGAATCTATGGATGGGGCAGAGTCTGAATATGAAGAATCTATTGGTGGGGTAGAATCAGAATCTGAAGCATTTGACTTTCAACCCCTACCCTTTCAAAGAAATGAATCTCTTTCAACTATTAATGACATTATAATGAGTTCCGACGTCTCAATTCCAAGAAGCACAATTAAAAATGTCGAAGTTGCAAATCTGGCTCAATTTCAATGATAATTCAAATTTCAAGCATTCATGGGGAATCTGCTTATGAAAGTGAAAATGGAACGCATTCCATGTCAAGATCGGAAGGCTATAGTGAGTACTCTAGTTCAATGAGCATAGAGGAAAGAGAATATTGGTGCTCACCCTCAATAGATTCCCACTCAGGCTGGCAGGAAAACTAGCTTTGATACCACTGTAATATCCCAAACTGATATAATAGGAAAGCAAACCCCGAAGTTTGCATGCATGCCGTTGCATGCAAATATGTGCCCTAGAAAAATACGGAGATGCTATAAAATAGGAGAAATCAATGCATGTACATACCTGTATATAGCTCAAATAAATAAGCTGCTGCTGGCAGTTCAGATGATGTGCTTGCTTTGTCTCTGATCACGGTGACATGGTGTGACAGTGAAACCCTCTGGCTAGATGAATAATCAACCTCCTAGAATAACTACTGAATGTAACCTGATGATGAACTAGTGTTGAACCTGTATGATCCAACCTGATGATGAACTAGGGCAGATAGTTTTCACTGCCAAAATACACCAGTTAGCTGAGCATGCGCTCAACCCCAACTTAGCTCACCGAGCTCTCCAATTTGACTCCACAAATCAATTATCACATAAGTATCTTCTCCATTCACTTTATCTTTCTTTTATAACTTTTAACTGCGAAAACCCTAATCTTTGACCTAATTAGGTCAGTTTAACTTCTAATTTGTAGTTGACTTGCATGCATGTGCATGGAGACTTAATCGGGTTCATGCATCATTAAATAATGCTCAAATGTCATGCATGCAGGTGGCCTTTGGCTCTGGTGGCCCTCTTCAAACCAATTGTGATATAATATTGATGCCCTAGATCTTCTGTAGATGGCATCAGTCTTCAGCTGATTCCCTAACTGTCAGTACCCGCTCGAATCCACAGGAATCACATAGGTTAGCAAGTTGGTCCTCAATGCCTAGGCAGAAGAGGACATTACAAATATACACAAAACCATGGGAACCATCTTATTCTTTTGGAAGCAAACCCTTGGTCGCCTTTAATCGATGTATTTGAGTCTTTATACTCCCAACATGGCCAGTTTTGTTCGTCACCATTACCCTTAGTATTGTGTCTCCAAGAAATCCCTTCATTTGTAGTTTTTCTTCCTCCATTACACTCCATCCCTATATTTTGACGAATGTTTCCATCAATTACTCTCCAATTTTACATCAATTAAAGGAATTTATGAGCCCCACGCTTATTATCCAGTCTTGTGTCAGGTCTGTCAGTCTCACAGTTGGTTACAAAATGGTGTTGTTTCACAAGATAAGACCCTTGTATTATCACGTAATTCAACTCTCATCAACATCACATCATTATATTGTATGAGTTACAGTGGTTACAATGATACCTTGGGAAATATTTAAATCAATACTAGGTAGGGAGAGTCAATAGTGTTTCCTAATTTAGCGGTCTCCTTTATGGTCGACGACAAAACATTCATCGCATCATGGGGAGTTGTACATTTCGAGGGTAACAATGTTCACATTTGAAAATCATGGTAGAAACACATATGGAATAGTGAAGTCCCCCATTCAACAACATCACTAGTATTCCAATCCCCCACCCCTATGGGATTCTGACGAGCTTCAACAGTTTCGCTTCTTCAGCACCAATGACATCAATTTAAGGATTATTTACTCTCAAATGGATTGAATCCAAATTCATCCATGTCCCAATAGTTTTATGGCCTAATCCCTTGGTCTCCTTATTTTGTATCCACTTTGGCAGATCTTCACCCGTATGGGTATGCTCGCCTTGTTTGTATAAAAAACCATTCTTTGCTACCGTTTCACTAGCAACTCTCCACCATGGGAAAAACCTATTAGCCCACACATGCTCCATATTTTCCAAGAACACGGGAGACCACAAAAGAAATGATGATGCATTATTGACCCTATAGTACCCTCCAAACTGCATACTTCATTGGCCATCTGTTAACGCTCAAATCTCAAACACATGTGACATTTTTTCAATTCTTACAAAAAAGGCATCATCAACATATAACATGTATCCCACCGAAGACATCCTCATCAAGATCCAAGAAGCAGCATAGAAATGCCAAAGAATAGTCAAAAGACAAGATTGTGCTTCCAAACAACTGTTTATGTGCACTACTACACATATTACTAAGTTTATGCCTATACTACACCTGGAAGGATTTCTCTTCGATATCCGTGTGAGTGTCAAAACGACAGGATATCAACCACCGACCACACATTAAAGGCTCATGAAATCTCATCACGAACACAAATTCAAACTTGTCTTCTCAACATGATGTATGAGCATCAATAGCCCCCATTATGTACCTTGAAGCTAGTTCATGATGTGATGGGGTTGGTTCACACTTGGATCTAGTTGTTTCTTGGCCATCTCTTGGCCTATAAAAGGAAGCCATGGGCATGCATAATGTAACAGAAATCTAGAGCAAGGTTATGCTGCTAGAATTGTATTGGATCATTTTCATATCCCATCTCTTCCACACCTATTAGCATTCTCCAAGCTACTTTGCCTCCTTCCCCCAAGGGGAAATTGTGTTTCCCATTTGTTCTTCAAGATTTTCTAACATTCAATGTGGACTAGGCCTCCATAAGGGAGATTGGTGTTTTCCCTATGAATCTCACACCTCCTAGGTGACACTACATGTATTTGCTTTACCATTGGGAAATCTAAAGTGGTTTTTGCAGGTTTCTTGTTATGGTTTGCATCCCCTCTTTCCCTTTGTTTATTTCAAGTTATTTTAGTTTTAATTTTATTTTATTTCACTAACAAGACCTTGTAGGATCTACTTTGGGGTTATCACATTTTCTTTTTGTTTCTAAATATGGGTCCTAGTCAACAACCTCAAAGGATTCATCCAACATGGGAAAGATTGCACACCTTGTGCACGATTTCCCACAATAAGGGGTAGCCTCCACAGTACCATAAACCTCACTAGTGTTCTCCATATGATCCCAAAAGAATGATGGATCACTTGGCCCAAGAATGCCAAAATCAATTCCTTGGCTAGAATTTGGATTTTGCATTGGGATTAAAAACCCTAAAGGATCAATGAGGTCCTAAATAGTTAAAAGATCTAGGTTCTGCTCTGGTCGAGAAGAATCATTTGGGAGAGAGTTATTTGACTGACTTTCAACATTACTATAGTCCCCTCCTTCAGATGAGGACTCAAAATAAACAAAACTAGTTGTGTTTTCTATTATTTCTTGTTCAACATGATATTCGTGGTTTTCTTCCTGAGACTCCTTGGGGGGTGGATCATTAATCCACTATTCGACTAGGTGTAGGGTCTTCCCTATGTTTAGGAGAGTATCCTTGAATTCTTGTTGATGAAATTGTCATTGATGCCAGCATGGACTTGCAGTGGCCCCACAGGATGTCATTAATGCCACCAAGTCCCACCTGCAGTGCCTTGACCCCTTACAAAGTGGTTTGTGCCTTGAAGCACATTGTACCCAGTTGACAAGGCCCCTGTACCCACAAGGCTAGATCTTGAAGCCACCACTTTGCTGAAGATTTTGAAGACACTGCTAATGATGCTGAAGACCCTAGAGATGGTCTTGAAGCCTTGGAAGACAATGGAGAAGCCCTAAATGTCTTGGAGAAGCATTAAAGACCCATTATGTGGTCATTCATGCTTTGATGGTGTCATGATACCCTAAGAGAAGGACCGACAACCCCACAGGTGATGTCATGATGGATCCTGACCCTTGGAGGTACCCTTGCGTGTTTAAGATGGTTGAATAAGCCTATGAAGCTTCTTACTTGATGAAGAAACCTTGAAGAGGTCCTTGGACCCACAATTGATGGTTTAAAGGTCCTTGTACTCTTGATAAAGATGAAGTGGTCATATGGAGTATTGGAACCCTTAGAGATGGTCCTAGGGTATAAGAAAGATCTTGAACCCACTTATATGATGGTGTGATGACCTTAGAACCCTTGTTGAGGTCATGGAACTCTTGTATGTTGAAGATGACCTTGTATGGTCTTTGACATGTTATGGAACCCATGAACATGCTCTTGCTTGTTGAAGAAGCACTTGAAGAAGCACACCTTGAAGATGAGGAAGCATTGATAGCCCCTGGTCATATTCTTGCATATGGGATGATGGCATCTTGATGATGTGGAGGACAACCTTGCTCATGGTAAACTTGATTCCATACAACTAACCCTAATGATGACTATTTTGTGGTGACCTTGTTAAATGAAGAAGTGTGGGGTAACAACAAATATGAATACATGCAACAAACCCTAATACCCTTAATTATGGTAAGGAATGGGACAAAATAAGAAAATTACATAACCCACAACATCCTTTCAAGTCGGCTCCAAACAAAAAAAATCAATTTTTTTTTTTTGACAGGTCAGCTCAAAAATTTGATGGAAAATTAGTATAAATATCCCATCACGTTTTGATTTTTTATGTGTGAATTTTGAAAGAGCTCTGAGGTGAAATTCAGAGGTTAAACTGAGGCAATTTTGGAGGTGCAGACTGAGGCAATTTTGGAGGTGCAGACTGAGGAAAATTCGCAGGAGCAGATGACTGAGGAAATTCGGAGGTCTAATTTCGGGGAGCAGATTGTTGTTTGCAATTTTTGGAATGTCTTTTGTGGCCCTAATTTGTTTGCAACAGTCAAGTTTTAATCTATGCTGGTTTGATGACCTAATCTATCCACAGTTGCATTTAGGTATTGTTTTCAATAGCAGTATGAGATTCCTTTTGTGGGTTTTGAATGGTTTGTGAAAAGCCCTAAATGAGCATAACGGTCCCGAGTGCTGAAGCTTTTCTGCATCCTGAGTTTGTCTGACGGTCCTGAAATTGTAGCAGAAATAGTCAAGTGACAATCCTAAATTTGCAAAAGAAGATGGTGTATCACTGAAGGTGAATTTTGGTTGTGTTGCTTTGAGATTTTTGTGAGTGTGGTGGACTGAGTTTTTTTTCGGTAGCAGCAGCAGAGGAGAAGCATTTGAAATTTTTCCAGAGATTAATTTGTTTTGCGATTAAGACATCCTGAATAGTCCCGAGTTTTTTTTTAAGCCTATCACATACCCGATTCGTTGGGAGACCGTAGCAGTTGTTTGATGATAGAGAATTAGCATGTAGAGAGCTTTGTCATTGCTACTGTAACAATAGTCGCCTACATGCATTTGGGCAACAAGGAATATATGACAGTCATCTTTAAGGAATTGAACCAGTGGTTGGTTTCGAGAAAAGTCAGGGTACTGTTACAGCTGATTTAAGGTCCTATTTCAGTCAACACCACTCTTGAGTTAGCTGCCATCCAAAAGGCAATTCCCAGGTTTGAGTCTTTTTTATTTTCTTGTATGTTGGGCATGTTTATTGCTGAGTATAACTGCTGAGAATTATAGCCAATTTCAGCATTTCTCTAGTCCTAAAAGTTGCATCACATAGATCAGACTTTAGCCATTCTCAAGTCAGTTTATGTTTGCAAGCAAAACAATATCAATCTAATATATATATACTATTGAAGTGGTGGTTGTAATCCTTTTTAGGTTGGATCAAAGTCTATGATGATTATGAGCAGATTTAATGTTTAATGTCATGCTATGTAAATCCAAACCTGTGGAGTATAACAACAGCTACAATACAGTGGCACGTTTTAAAAGAAGAGCAATAACGCAGTCCTATACAGTAAAATGATGTTCCAGATAGACCTATTGATGACGATGATGTATAGTAGTAAATATTGCAATGGTCTACTGACTTGACAGAGGTTGAAGTCTAAGTTTGAGCATTCCAATGTTAAGTGACATGACGAGTGATAAGATTGGGTTGTTTTAGTATTGAACACAATTTGAATTTCAGTTGTAGCCTTGAAGGACTCTTCATATTATGCTCAATTTGTTAATTTGATGCAAATAAATAGTTCAAATTTTGAAGATACACGACGATCACTCTCATTCATCCTATGTTTTATAGTGACACCTATGGCAAGGTAAGATCATTAAAACAATGTTATACATGGTAAAGCTTCGATACATAGGAATATACAAATGCAAATTGCAATGATGAACGGTTCTTGAAGAAGTGTTTGTGAATGCTTACCTCATGACGGTACATGCAACCCTACATACCATACTACACTTAATGATGATATATGCTGATGATACTACTTGATAGCATTCAATGATAGGTATAGAAGTGACAAGTGATGAACAGTCTTGAAGTCTTAATAGTGCATGATGAAGCTTGAAGATATGAAGATTGACTTGAAGAGGATATGAGCAGACCTCTTGATGACAAGCAACCATGATACCTTTAGCAAAAGACATGATGACAATGTGACTTGATGACTTGGCAGTATTGAAGAGAAGGTGTTGATGAATAGAGAAGATTGAAAAGTGCGTTGCAACAGTGTTGATGAGAGTGATAAGCAGATGATCAGCAGTATTGACCAACAACATATTAGATTGAAGAGACAGGTGATGTTGATGTGATTGATGAGATGATGTGGCAGTGAGCTTTAATTGTAAATGCAAGCTTATCTTGCATATGAGGTTAGGATACCTCAAACCCTTCTTAGCAGGGTCTAAGAAAACTAGGCAGGGTCCTGGATGAAGAGTAGGTGCTCCTTTTATCAGTAGGTGTTGATTTTACCTCACGGTTGTAGCTAGTCCAAAACTAATACAAAAAGATTACAAAATTATATGGTGTTGTGTTCTTTTGTGTTATGGCTCTTGATGATTCAAATGCTTATGCTATGTGAATGATGAAGTGAAGGATGTTTATGAAATGATTATGAGATTGATAGAATGATGAATTGGTAGTTAATTGTGACAAGCTAAGAAAAGGTTTAAAATTGGCTTTACACTGATTCACCCCCCCTCTCAGTGTCTAACAATTGGTATCAGAGCCGACCTTTGTTACAATCCTAGCAAGCTTGAAGGAGATCCTTAGACACAATGGAGGAAAAGAAAGAGTCATCAAGCAATGATGTGCCTATACTTGATATTATAGATTATTTCAGTTGGAGGAGCAAAATGAAGTCTTATCTAAAGAAGTTCGGTATTTGGGAAATTGTTATCAATCCACTTGCTCCATCAAACAAGAAAGGAAAAACAACTACACAGAAGGAAGCAAAGAAGGACAACACTACAGCCTTGAAGTTCCTCTTGGATGGACTTCCCAACTCAGTGAAGGAAAGTGTAGGAGAGAACACTTCAGCAAAAGACCTATGGTTCAAGTTGGAAAGTGAGTATCAGATGGTGAGACCAGAACCCGAAAAGACAGATCAGGAATCAGAAAACAAGCCCCCAGAAGAGCTCAAACAAGAAGAGGACTCCAGTAAAGGTATGAACTCTTGTGATTATGATAGCTTGTGTGATGAAATTGAGAAGGTTCTTGCAGATGATGATGAAGCAATGTTGAAAGCTAAACATAGAATTATAAAATATGTATGCAACATAGATCTCAGAGTTGACTGGTTCTTAAACAAAGTTGATCTTAATCAATCTGATTACAAGATTTTTAGGACGACAACCTTTGATTATATGGATAATCTCCAAAAGCATAATGTTGAACTAAAGGAGTTGCTTAAGAAACTTAAGCATGAAGGAGTAGGTTGGCTGAAATTGCCGAAGGAAAAGGAAGAAGAAAAAGAAAAGATAAAGATTGATTTGATCGATCTAACCCTAGAACAAAAGAACCATGTTAAAGATTAAAAAATACTTGAAGAATTAAGAGAGGCAAATCTTGATCTGAAAACTCAGCTAAAAGAAGCCAAGAGAATAGGAGAAGCATTAAGAGATCAATTGGAAGAAAAAGAAGTGACAAATCAGAAGCATGAGTTTGAGATTGTCAATCTCAAAAAGAAGATTGAAAATTCAAAGCATCATGAGAAGTTCAACAATAGCTCTATCAAGTTCCAAGATAGTTCAATTGTCCTAGATAAGATCTTAGATTACCAAAGATCTCCACTCGACAAAACTGGTCTTGGTTACAAGAAGAACAAAGAAAAATCTGAAGATGACACTTGGTCTCTAAAGACTCCAGAAGCAGGTCCATCAACGTCCAAAGCTGCTCCCCATGCACCTGCACATGAAAACAAGGACTTTGGAAGTTCAAAGATGAAACAAGGAGTTAGGTTTGTTCCTCAAAGCAACTTCATAAAAAAACAACTCCAAGACCCAGGTATGAAAGTGGCTTCAATGGTTATTGTTATTTTTGTTCTAACTTTGGTCATAAGGCTATGGATTGTAGATTCTATGGAAGAAGAAGGGCTAGAAACCCCAATGACTCAGTTAGATGTTAGACATGTAATCAAGTCGGACATGCTGCTGCCATATGTCACACATTGAGATGCTACACCTGCATTGGGTTTGGCCACAAAGCCCAAGAATGTGCAAGTCAAAGAAGTCAAGCAAGGAGGAGTCCTTCATATACATCAGCAAGAAGATTTGAAGATCAGAAATCAAATACCTATAGTCAGGGACACTCTCAAGCATGGAGAAATGAATTTGATCAAAGAAGTTTGGAAGTTCCAACAGCTCAGTCAGATGTTGGTCACATTGCTGCACATTGTCGTACGATGAGGTGTTATAGCTGTAGTGGCCTTGGGAACAAAGCTAAAGATTGTTGGAGTACATGAAAACAACCCTTGAGAAACTTCCTATACAGCTCATCAAGGAAAGCTAATACAGATGAAGGATCAAATGCTCAAAGCACAGATGCCAAGAAGCAAGTATGGACAAGGAAGACCGAGTAGTTGTAGATAGGAGAGGTTGATCAAAGCAAGGAGGATGGCTGCCATATGGCAAGCCAAGTGTAAGGTCTCTCAAAGACCTTAACACACCTTGAGTTCATGAGGCTGGAGAATGAACTCAAAGGAGAAAGGATGGTTAGTCCAGGCATACACACAAGTCCTAGGATCGTGCATATTGTCAGGGGGAGTAGTGAGTAGTGATCAGAGATTTTAGACACAAGTATGTGGAAACCCTTTGCCATTGATGCCAAAGGGGGAGAGATGAAGACAAAGGGAGAGATGCAGACAAAAGGGGAGCATGAGTTGTTGTCATCAATGAAAAAGGGGGAGATTGTTGATGAAATTGTCATTGATGCCAACATGGACTTGCAGTGGCCCCACAGGATGTCATTAATGCCACCAAGTCCCACCTGTAGTGCCTTGACCCCTTATAAAGCGGTTTGTGCCTTGAAGCACCTTGTACCCAGTTGACAAGGCCCTTGTACCCACAAGGCTGGATCTTGAAGCCACCACTTTGTTGAAGATGTTGAATACCATGCTAATGATGCTGAAGACCCTATAGATGGTCTTGAAGCCTTGGAAGACAATGGAGAAGCCCTAAATGGCTTGGAGAAGCATTAATGACCCATTCTATGGTCATTCATGCTCTGATGGTGTCATGATACCCTAAGAGAAGGACTAGCAACCCAACATGTGATGTCATGATTGATCCTGACCCTTGGAGGTCCCCTTACATGGTTAAGATGGTTGAAGAATCCTATGAATCTTCTTACTTGATGAAGAAACCTTGAACAGGTCCTTGGACCCACAATTGATGGTTTAAAGGTCCTTGTACTCTTGATAAAGATGAAGTGGTCATATGGAGTCTTGGAACCCTTGGCGATGGTCCTAGGGCATAAGGAAGATCTTGAACCCACTTATATGATGGTGTGATGACCTTGGAACCCTTGTTGAGGTCATGGAACTCTTGTATGTTGAAGATGACCTTGTATGGTCTTTGACATGTTATGGAACCCATGAACATGCCCTTGCTTGTTGAAGAAGCACTTGAAGAAGCACACCTTGAAGATGAGGAAGTATTGATAGCCCTTGGTCATACTCTTGCATATGGGATGATGGCATCTTGATGATGTAGAGGACAACCTTGCTCATGGTAAACTTGATTCCATACAACTAACCCTAATGATGACTATTTTGTGGTGACCTTGTTAAATGAAGAAGTGTGGGGTAACAACAAATATGAATACATGCAACAAACCCTAAGACCCTTTCTTATGGTAAGGAATGGAACAAACTAAGAAAATTACATAACCCACAACATCCTTTCAAGTCGGCTCCAAACAAAAATAAAATTGTTTTTTTTGGCAGGTTGGCTCAAAAATTTGATGCAAAGTTAGTATAAATATCCCATCACATTTTGATTTTTTATGTGTGAATTTTGAAAGAGCTTTGAGGTGAAATTCGGAGGTTAGACTGAGGAAATTTTGGAGGTGCAGACTGAGGCAATTTCAGAGGTGCAAATTGAGGCAATTTCGGAGGTGCAGACCGAGGAAAATTCATAGGAACATATGACTGAGGAAATTTAGAGGTCTAATTCAGGGAGCAGACTATTGTTTGTAATTTTTGGAATGTCTTTTGTGGCCCTAATTTGTTTGTAGCAGCCAAGTTTTAATCTATGGTGGTTTGATGCCCTAATATGTCCACAGTTGTAGTTAGGTATTGTTTTCAGCACAGTATGAGATTCCTTTTGTAGGTTTTGAATGGTTTGTGAAAAGCCCTAAATGAGCAGAACAGTCCTGAGTGCTGAAGATTTTCTGCAGCCCATGTTTGTCTGACGGTCCTGAAATTGCAGCAGAAATAGTCAAGTGACAATCCTGAATTTGCAAAAGAAGATGGTGTATCACTGAAGGTGAATTTCGGTTGTGTTGCTCTTAGATTTTTGTGAGTGTGGTGGACTAAGTTTTTTTTTCGGTAGCAGCAACAGAGGAGAAGCATTCGAAATTTTGCCAGAGATTAATTTGCTTTGGGGTTAAGACATCCTAAACAGTCCCGAGTTTTTTTTTTAAGCCTGTCACAGACCCAATTCATTGGGAGACCATAGGAGTTGTTTGATGATAGAAAATTAGCATGTAGAGAGATCTGTCATTGCTACTGTAACAATAGTCACCTACAGGCATTTGGGCAACAAGGAACATAGGACAGTCATCTTTAACGAACTAAAGCATTGGTTGTTTTCGAGAAAAGTCAGGGTACTGTTATAGCTGATTTAAGGTCCTATTTCAGTCAACACCACTGTTGAGCTGGAAGCCATCCAAAAGGCAATTCCTAGGTTTGAGTGTTTTGTATTTTCTTGTATGTTGGGCATGTTTATTGCTGAGTATAACTGCTGAGAATTATAGCCAATTTCAGCATTTCTCTAGTCCTAAAAGTTGCATCACATAGATCAGAATTTAGCCATTCTCAAGTTAGTTTATGTTTGCAAGCAAAACAATATCAGTATGATATATATATACTACTGAAGTGCTGGTTGTAATCCTTTTTAGGTTGGATCAAAGTCTATGCTGATTATGAGCAGATTTAATGTTTAATGTCATGCTATGTAAATCCAAGCTTGTGGAGTATAGCAGCAGCTACAATACAGTGGCACATTTTAAAAGAAGAGCAATGACGCACTCCTATACAGTAAAATGATGTTCTAGATAGACCTATTGATGATGATGATGTATAGTAGTAAAGAATGCAATGGTCTATTGACTTGACAGAGGTTGAAGTCTAAGTTTAAGAATTCCAATGTTAAGTGACATGACGAGTGACAAGATTGGGTTGTTCCAGTATTGAACACAATTTGAATTTCAGTTGTAGCCTTGAAGGACTCTTCATATTATGCTCAATTTGTTAATTTGATGCAAAATAAATAGTTCAAGTTTTGAAGATACACGACGATCATTCTCATTCAGCCTAGGTTTTACAGTGACACCTATGGCAAGGTAACATCAGTAAAACAATGTTATACATGGTAAAGCTTTGATACACAGGAATATACAAATGCAAATCGCAACGATGAACAATTCTTGAAGAAGTGTTTGTGAATGCTTACCTCATGACGGTACATGCAACCCTACATACCATACTACACTTAATGATGATATATGCTGATGATACTACTTGATAGCATTCAATGACAAGTATAGAAGTGACAAGTGATGAACAGTAGTACATGATGAAGCTTGAAGATATGAATATTGACTTGAAGAGGATATGAGCAGACCTATTGATGACAAGAAACCATGATACCTTTAGCAAAAGACACGATGACAATGTGACTTGATGACTTGGCAGTATTGAAGAGCAGGTGTTGGTGAACAGAGAAGATTGAAAAGTGTGTTGCAGTAGTGTTGATGAGAGTGATAAGCAGATGATCAGCAGTATTGACCAACAACAGAATAGATTGAAGAGACAGGTGATGTTGATGTGATTGATGAGATGATGTGACAATGAGCTTTAATTGTAAATGCAAGCTTATCTTGCATATGAGGTTAGGATAACTCAAACCCTTCTTAGCAGGGTCTAAGAAAACCAAGCAGGGTCCTAGATGAAGAGTAGGTGCTCTTTGTATCAGTAGGTGCTGATTTTACCTCACGGTTGTAGCCGATCCAAAACTAATACAAAAAGATTACAAAATTATATGGTGTTGTGTTCTTTTGTGTTATGGTTCTTGATGATTCAAATGCTCATGCTATGTGAATGATGAAGTGAAGGATGTTTATGAAATGATTATGAGATTGATAGAATGATGAATTGGTAGTTAATTGTGACAAGCTAAGAAAAGGTTTAAAATTGGCTTTACATTGATTCACCCCCCCTCTCAGTGTCTAACAATTCTATTGGACATGCACAAAGGTTGATCAACTACATTGGCTTGCAGAAAACTCAAAGGAGGAAATCTAAAAAGTTAAAACGATAAACAACACGCACTAGAAAGTCCCTAAAAGATTACAAGAAGAAAAAAATATTACAAAGAAAAGTACTTGGGTGCAAATACTATTAAGTGAAGAGTCAGGATTGGGGTCTTCCAAAGGCTAACCTGAGATGATTAAGGCCTAAGAAAAACCATATAATATTGAGATGTAACAACCCTAGCCCTCGAAACCAATCACCAAGGGTGCAAGCACATGAGTTCGATAAATACCCTCCACAAGGAGCCGGGATAGAGAGTATATGTCTGTCTTAGGTTCCACAAGATATCTCCTTGCAGTGACCTAGGAGGTACCTAGGAACAACAATTATTCTTACCACTTCATGCACAGTGGTTGGGCAGGAAGGTCACTAGAAAGGGCTTTTGCGAATGAGAAGGGAATGCAGGCCTTTCATAACAAGTCTTAGACCCAAAAATATGAGTGAGTAGTAGTGTCACCCCAAGGACTTGCCACACTTGATCAATTCTCAGATACACATAACCCCCCTAACTCAAGCAATGGGGGCATTTTGAATACTTGAACTAGTGTACCTACCGCAGTGATTCTTGTGTCATAGGAACTTTCCAAACAATCACTTTACGTTACTAAATTTTAGTAGATTCATAGTTTCCCAATATTATGTGATTTTGGAGAAGTTAACTCTCAACTCCTATCTCCAAAATCCTAGCCTAGACTATTAGGTGTGTTTCTTGCTAAGAATAAAAAAATCCTAGTCCCCTATCCTAATTACTTTTGCTTGTTCAAAATGCAATTTTATGACTTTGAATGAAGAAGAACTACGCTGCACGTAAAGACCTTTCAAATGCAAAGAATCACTTGTTATCACTCTTTTATAGGAATATGAAGCAGTAAAATATTCAACTAAATATTTTCAAGTGAGCATGCATTTATTTTATTCTTTACAATGAAGATATGGAGCACCTAAACCGAACTCGATCAACTTTTGTTTTTTCATTGTCTTTTCAATACACAATGCAAGATTCAAATGTAAAATTCAATCTAAAATGCAAGTGCAAGTTTCCAAAATGTATAGTGCGACTTTTTGATACTTTTTATCCGAATGCAAACTAAGTTTCCTATTATACATTATAACTTGTCCTAAGATGTGAATGTGGAAACAACTTTTTAAACACAAATGCAATTTCAAGATTAAATTTATACACATGTTTAAGTTCTGAATGCAAATGTAACTTTCAGTTGGCAAATCAATTTTACTTCAATCTTAAAATATGAATAAATATCATACTATTACATGGACATACACCTGAGAGACTAAATGAAATGCAACTTTTTTTAGTTTTTTGATACAAAAATGCAAACATGTACTAAAATGAATACTTGACACATACAACCAAACAATTTTTTTTTGTTTTTCAAATGCAAAATGCCAATCTACTAGATGATTGCAATGTAAAAACAAATTTAGTTTTAATAAATGATCCAACTTGTTTTGTTTTTTAGAATGAGACAGAAGGACTAAAAAAACAACTACCCAAGACAACAAATGCAAAACACTCTTGACACCCCTATCAACCATAAGATAAAGCGACCACAAACTCAAGACCTTTCAGTCATCCAAGCATGCAAAGTAGGGAAAAGTATACGAAATCACTTTTAGAAACTACCTAGCAAATAGACTTATCATAATACAAGGTTTGGGGAGGCCTGATTATTCCACCCAACTAGTGCAATCAGGGTCTGACACAACACATAATTAGCCTCGAGCTTTCACTACAAGGGACAATCAAAAGTATATACTCAAAAGCAAAAAGAAGTCTGAGAATATCAAAGACTCTTCTCAATAATCTTTATTCCAAAAATCAAAAGTGGATGTTGAGACTAAACACCGAGACAAAGACAAAACCTCTACAAATCCACTATAAGACTCTAATAGTCAACACTTTTGAAAGAAGCCCAATCAAACAATGAAAAGGATTAAAACAAAAAAAACTATTCGAAAAGACCAAATGCCCAAGCAATTGAAAAGAACAAATTGAAAGTATTCAAGAGGGTAGTTAGACTACCTCTAGGAAGTCACTATAAAGCTTTGATAGTCAGGAACCTTCCAAACCTTCCAAAACAAGCAATCAAAAGGAATAGGGAATACACTTTCATAAACAAGTATTGTTTAAAAGCATAATAAAAACAATCAATCTTGGTTACAAACCACACCAACAACCTTTGAGAAACCTCGAAGAAACTTAAATCTTTTCAAAAATTCCAAAACAAATCAGAAAAACCAAAAAACCAAGAAAGGAGTGAAAGGCCCATGCCCTATAGGAAAATTACTACTATGCATGTAGCAGCAAGCGATTAAATCGCTACTGTGTAGCTTATTTCAAGCGATTTCTGAGAAAAATCGCTATTGTAAGTATAACAACAAGTGATTTTCACTATTGTAAGTATAACAACAAGCGATTTTCTCCTAAGTGATTTGAAAAAATAAAAATAAGTTTGAAAAAACTCACAGGCTCAAAAATTTATTAAGGTTTGAGACAAAAAACAAGCTTAACAAACTCACAACAATCAAAGGAACTGGAGAAAAGGAGTTGGAAACCCCAACCATATGGATCCCCAGCCGAGAGCCACTAATTTTGTTGAGCATAATTATATCCTATGAATGTGGTTAAGTCATCAATATACTAGGTTCATTTAAACCAGACATCTAAGGTTGAAATGCAGACAAGCTTGACTCAAGAAGCCTTCATAAAAATTTACTTTCAAGTGTTAATAGGATATAAAACTAGTGCACCTTTTTTATGTAGTTTGATCCTAGCTCTCTTTTCTCCCAATATTTGCTTCCAATATTCCCCAATAACCAACAAAACAACTTCACACCCTTCTCAAACCAATAGGATACAAAACAATATTGAAATTCAAACATAAAGATACATCATCAAAACTTGATTAATTGAACGAATAATCAACACATGAATCACATTTGAGACAACAAGTTGGGAAGCAACATATATCTAATTTATATTAACAACAACAACAATACCATATATATATACCTGATTCTTCCTGACACCTTGGAGAAACCATCTCTAGAGATCACTCCTGTTTAATTCTCCACAACTCCTACCCAATCTCTACATGTATAAAGGTTGAGGATGTTTGAGGGCAAGAAACTCAACATATAGGGCTACATGATCAGATGATGATCAATAACAGGTAGAGGAATGGAGATAAATGAAGTTAAAAATATCTAGCATAACTTTACTATGACCAAAATCTCTTCCAAAATGGCCAATCTCTCTTTATTTTATACTTGATAAAGACAATTACCATCAGAGATAAGGAAGTTACAACTAAGGGGGAAGTTACTAGAACCACCCTAATTCCTCTATATTTTGAATTTTATTTATAATTTTGGGGAGGAAATTACTTGCAAATAATTGACAAGGGGTGATTAAATCACATGAAGTCATGTAGCAAAGAGCGGTTCCAGGTTCTCATGGAAATCGTTGGCAATATAAAGGCAACAAGCGATTAATATGCATGTTGTTTGACCTTTTGAAGCAATTTTTCTCTTATGTAACTTCTTTGGGAAAGTCTAAGGATCAAGTCCAAATGATTAGGGGCATGTTAATTGAATCCAAATCAATGTTCTTCCATCTATAATTTTCCTTTTGTGTGGCAAACAATCGACAGTTTGAAGTGTCGTCTTTTCAAATGTCGTCATGGACGAAGACGTGTTGATTTGGGCTATAACACTTGGTAATCATATAATTACTACCAAAAAAGGAAAATTTTGTCCCAACATCGAGCATAGGTTGCCACCATACAAAGTGTGGTGGCAACATGTTTGTTATTTACTTTGTAGATGCATAGGAGGAGAAAAGTCATCACTACCCTCCAATAATTGAACCAACCTTGATGTGTACTTATACATTTTTCTCTTTGCTTGTACAATTTTTTGGACTCTCTCCTTGTAGATACATTTAGAGTGGTATTGATATGATACTTTGGCTCATTGTAACTCTTAGTTGACTCAATTAAATGAGACATATTAGTCAGATTTGAATGAAAAATAGTTGTTTTGGCTTCCAAATTTTCAAAAAAAGGATCATATGGAAGTGTTCCTATGTGTCTTTTCTATATCATATATTGAACTTTTTACCACAATGTGAGGTATTAAACCACTAGCATTGGGTAGTTAATAATTGATATAATGGGATAGTGTGACAAACTAAGGGTTATTCTTCAACCCTTTACATTTTGTACAACCACATGCTACTGGGGCATCATAAAAGAGAATTAATTGATGGTGAAGTACCACTAATCCATGCTGGTGGTTGGAACATGGCATGTTATAATTGGCAAGGTAAAGTGGCTCTCCATTTTCACCTAAAAACAACTTGTGACATCTTACTCCTTATAAGAGCTTGCAACACTTTTTGACTAGTGGATTATTTTATGCCTCCAAAATTGACCCTGAATAATTATCCTATAAAATTCAATGCATAATTATTCACACACATGCATAAATAACACAAATTCAATTAAATAATTAAAACTCACTATAAATGGTATAAGAGAACTTGATGAACTTAGAACAATATGGAATGAGCTAAAATTTGAAAAATTGCCCATTTGATAGTATAACTTTGTCTCCCTACATTTGAGTCAAATCAATAATCAATGCATGTCTAAATTTTTAAAATAAAGTTTGAGAATCATATAACAATCTAACTTCAAATATACTTTCAAACCATATTTTAACTATAAAGTTTGAGTTTGAGTAACATTTGTATATAAAGTGTGAGTTTGATTAACATTTATGGATTATTGTAATTTATGTCCTTATATTCTCAAAAAGTAAGTTTGGGATGCATGTAATATTTTAAATTCAAGAAAACATTTGAAAGGATTTTTATTCAAAATGTTGCATTTTATTTCACATATGCACTAGTGCATACATAAAAGTAAACCACGCTAGTGCACTAACCTATGATAAGCACCAAAATGAAGTATCTGCGAAAGAAAATATTTGTTAAGTATTATTAGTGGAAATTTGCATCTTTAATATATTATAGCAATGTGGTTTTTATTTGTTGCACACCGATGTGCATTAATATTATAGGCACACCAATTTCCGATAAAAAAATAACGCAGGCACTTTTCATCAATGAATTAAAATATCCAACAAATAAAAACCCTAATCACTATTTCATTCTTTGTCAAAAATTTAGAAGTCTTGCGCAAGAGAGACTTACGAGGGAAGACTCTCGAGTGGCTTGATTGTTATGAAGAGCCAAATTTTCAAGGTATTGTAGGTCACATACTAGTTCACAAAGGAGATTTTAATGTATGTAACTTTTTATTTTAAGCTTAAATTTTTTTGTTAATGGTTTTAAAAAAATTCATTAAGTTTTTATGTTATTATTAATATATATAGTGCACTTTAAGGAAAATAAAATATTTTCATAGTTAACATTGGAAACCTTAACTTTATTGTTGCTTTTTCTCTATTTTCTGTGGCTGCAAATTTTAGCAATAGGATTTTATCCTTTTTGCTATTTTACAATAATATTTTTTTGTTATATGCATTGTATATTTAATGTTTTTGTGTATCGATGTATGGGGCCTTAGGAATCTAGTGTAATTGGACTACTTATTACTTTGGATGTCAAAACCTATCCTTGTTAGTTTTTTTGAAGAAAATGCTTTGGTAGTAATCGATGCATACTATAAGTATAATGCACCAATGTTTTTTTATAAAAAGAACCATTATAGATTCATTTAATATTATTCATGTGTCCAAATAAGTTACTAAGTGTATATGCAACACATTATATAGGGAAATAATAATATTATTGTGCTAAATATACACCTATCGGTGTATTTGGACACATGAATAATATTAATGTGGTTGTTTCTAGTAATTGGTTGAAGGATAGATATATCTCCAAAATATTAATAATACTAGCAATTGCCCCAAAAAGGTGCAAAAATACATCGATAGGTAAAAAAGACCAGAAAGGGGAATTAAAATTGATTTGTTGTAGACTTACTAATGTACATTAAGGAACTTCAAAATTTAGAACTTCAATATTCTAAATTTATAGTAAGTTGTAGTATTAGACAATATACTGAAAAAATGCAGAAAACTTCAAATTTATTCAAAGTATGCTCATTTTTGACCTACCAAGAATTGTATAACAAGTGTATTTTTTTGAAGTATTCAAATATATTCAAATGCACAATGTAGTAAACCTAATAAAAATAAAAACCTTTCTTAGAAATACACATTAAATGTACAAAGTTCAAACTAACCAAGAGGTGGAAAAATGAATGGTCTATATGGATATGCTTCAACTTGAAGTAATAATTGACCAACCAATCATTGATTCCTTTGAAGCACTATTGATGATTCTCAGCTAAGAACTCATAATTTGTATAAATCCAGTAAATAAAACTCAAGAAGTTGTAGCATTCCCTTCAATTCACGAGCTTCATTAATATAGCCTCACCAAAGTATTTCACTGAACAAAAGGACTTCTACTACCTTCTCTTACTTTTCATTTTCCTTGTTTCACTATCACTTTCAGTTTCACTCTAAGGATGAGAATAAATCTTGGTCTTAGTCCTTTTTTTCTTCCTCACATCCTCGTTTTCACTTCCATTGTTCACTCTTAGAAGCATAAGAAATCCTAGTATTTTTCTATGTTCTTTTTTTCTAACTCTCTCTTTTACTCTCACTCTCATGGATTTGATCTGAAATAAGAAATCTAAAGAACATTCATTTAGTCTCATGGGAAAAAGAGCTCTAAGTCTTTCTAGATTTCAATTTTCATTAATATTGTTTACCAAGGTCTAATTTTCCAAAGGATATAATCTCATGAATTTATGAACTAGAGCCAATGTTCTTATATACAAAACGTTCTTTGCTAGCATAGTTGGATAGATCATGATGTTAGGATTTGAATATGTTTTCTAGACATTTCTTTTCTTGGAGGGACGTGGATGACTCTCTTTGTTGGCTAGTGATTGTTGAGCATTTATGGATGAACATAATTTAATGTCACTCGTTGCAGGATTGCAACAATGCAACCCATAACAAAGACTTCAAGTTTGAAGGACAAAAATTATAAGCTATTTAGAAAAGTAGTACACATTGGGGCTTATTAGGGGATTAATTTCCAAAGATACTTGTAAGCTACTCAATGAACCAAAGATACTTGTAAGCTACTCAATGAACTACTATTTACTCAAGGAGATATTTTAAGTAGCTGGTAAAACAATGAAATTAAAAGCCCAAGCATCAATCAAAACCACTTTTTAGATTAAGAGTTGTATAATGTGTACCAAAAGAAGCTAATTGAATCTAAATAGAGACTATTTTGTTAATTTGGGTAAAATACAAAATAATTCCAAATGTTATTAACAAATAGATATGGATACCAATATTAAATATATCACTGGGTTGAAAATGCAACCTCAAATTTTAAAATAAACAATTTAAGGATTATGGAAATAAGATTCAATCTTTTCCATGAGAATGAAAAAAAAGATTTACCCTCCACAAAAGTTTTGTTGGACTTTCTTCAAGGTGTAAATGGTTTGAATCGTGAGAATGAAAATGCACAATTGAATGAAAAAAAAAGATTTACCCTCCACAAAAGTTTTGTTGGACTTTCTTCAAGGTGATGGTTTGA
Organism: Pseudotsuga menziesii; assembly: GCA_001517045.1. Taxonomy (NCBI): domain Eukaryota; kingdom Viridiplantae; phylum Streptophyta; class Pinopsida; order Pinales; family Pinaceae; genus Pseudotsuga; species Pseudotsuga menziesii. Next base: position 79,333 of record LPNX011130943.1, read on the forward strand.
ATCATGATAATGAAATGACAGAATTGAATGAAAAAAAATATTTACCCTCCACAAATTTTTTGTTGGACTTTCTTCAAGGTGTAAATGGTTTGAATCATAACAACCATTTTTCTATAAGTTTGAGTAGGCCTTACCTTACAATAGACCAACGGAACATATCAACAAAGCAGGAAAAAACAAAACTTACCAATAAGAGCATTATCTTTGACATCTAAATGTATAGTTACTTTTTCTTCATCTTGAACATTTGTAAGCAGTTCTTTTCCATTAAAAGTATTTTTATGTTCCTTATCATTCTTTCTATCCTCTTCGAGATTTTCCTCACCTCCCAAGTGGGAAACTCTTTTGACCCATCTCCAAAACTATTTTCCTTCACTTGAGTATCATTTTTAGTTGTTGCTTAAAACAAACCTAATCAACTATATAAATCATCTTCTCACATGTTTTCTTTCAAGTTTAATGGAGAGAAAAAACCAATCATTTCCTTGTTGTGCCTCATAGTAAGCAATCTCCCTTTGATTTACTTCAAAGGATTTCTCTAGTACCATGAGGAAGACGATTCATTATGTCCAATAATATTTAAGTTCAAGGTTCCATGAGGAAGAGTTCCATGATTGGACATAATGATGAATTAATTTTGTCCATATAAGGTTAGTCTTAACACCTGCTTGAATGTCACTATTATATAATCTTTAACAGCATCCACACTTGTATTTTGGTGATCTAACATAATGTCTTTGCTTAATGAACAACAAGTATTTAGTGAATGCATTAGGTCATCTTGGAGATAGATTTCATGCAATGGTTCGGTTTGGATTCAAAGTTTTCTCACTACCCTTTCTTTGTCATTTAGGAGAAAATAAACCACAAGCAAAAGCCTCCAGTGTTCTTTGTAGTCAAAGGGAGAATGCTTGTGCTTTGCATGAATACATTTTCCTATAGAGTATTTTCATTGTTTTTCTCATGGCTTGGACAAATGTCTCTTATATGGGCTAGGACTTGATCAGAGAATGTTTTAAATGTATTTATTTTAATAATCTAATATGTATATATAATTTTTAGGAAAATATTTGACTGATTTATATAATCTTGTAAAATTTTAGCGAAGTTTTCATTGAATCATAAAGTAGTGCAAAATTTTGTTGTAAAGTCTCGACATTTTTTTACTAAATCGTAAAACATTATGAAGTCTTGATGTTTTCTTTTTATAAAGTATACAACTTTATAGAATAATAATAAAATATATTCATTACACAATAATTAGTAATTTTAAATCCGTGCTTTCTCAAATATCAATTTTGATAGTATTTCACCACAAAGATGCTATACTTGTTGATCATAACCACTGCTTCTCTCAAGCTAAGAGAAATTACTTTTTCCTTTTCCACTTTTATTATGTATCCATTATTACTAAGTCATAGTTTATTAAAATACCCTTTAAGTTCATCATAAGATGATCCTAAATACGCATACAATTATTTCTATCAATAAATAAATAAAATAGAATGCATGTAAACTTGCATTCTAAACAAAATATTTGAACCTATGTCAATTCTTTATTTTTATCTAGAAATATTTGAACCCTACCTTCTCCACCTATATCTATTTTTTTTTATTTTGATTATCAAACAAAACCTCAATTAAAACCTCTATTTTAAAAAAATTTGGTCCTCAAACAAAACCCCATTTAAAAATCAAAATTAATATAATATATTATGGGTTAGATGTGATTGGTTTTGATATTTTATTAATATTTATATTTTTGGAGCCTACATATGTCACTTTAGCATTTGAGACTATAATAACTCATGTTTGGTATGTAATTCAATTTTTATGAGTTAAAACTAACTCTATAAATACAAATATATATATATATATATATATATATATATATATATGGTACTTAATCCTTTGAGGTAAGTTAATTATATAAAAATAAATAACAATATTTTAGTATTGCAAATTTAAATAATTAATTTATAAAAAATATTAATGTTTATATCAAAATATTATAACATTTAATTAAAATCTGATTATATTATTATAGCTAATATTTATTTTAAACTTGGTGGTGGGAATTAGAGTAATTGGTAATGACTAATTAAGATGAGAAGTTCTAAATAAAAAATAGTGAGTTCAAATTGCCCATAAATATTTACTTAAAAAGCTTATTTTAATTTTAAATTTATTAATATTAAAAAATTAAATTGTTACATAATTAAAATAGTTTAATTTTAAATCAATTTTAATTAAAATAAATATGTAATAATATTTTTTTTAATTTTTATTTTAATTTAAAAACAATTAATTATATTTAGGTTGATTTATTATATTATATTATTATTTCGGGCTATATTATTATTTATTGATTATTTAAGTCATATACATCAGCATTGCAAGCGTTACTCTGTAGAACTATCCAATCCCTTTCTTACTGGACCGATTCTTAAAAAACCAAGCATAAATAACTCAAGAGCAGTCATGCCCAATGTGCTACAAGAATGGAGTTTGCTGAATTTTAATGCATTTGGAAGACATCCATTTTCAGGCGTTTCTTTTAATACCTTGCAGGCATCTGCCTTCTCTGCAGAAGCCAGTTATCACTGCATTATCGTTAATTAAGTCCGAATTGCACCCCCATAGAACCATCCTTTCCCATTGTGTATATTGATAACCATCCTTTCCCATTGTGGATAGAACCAGACCAGCATCCAGGCCAACAGAATTTCTTGTTTGCGCATTTATTATAGGTTATCTCTTGAAGCTAGCCAGATTGAGAGAAAGAAAAAGATACATGAAATCCAAGACCTATCAACAAACATATCTGGTGTGTATTGACAACCATCGTTTCCCATTGTGGATAGAACGACAGACAGCTGGGTGGATAGAACCAGCTCTTTGTTTGAAGACCCTTGTTCTTACTGAGCCGGTAGTCTCAATCACTTGCCCTCCTTTAACAGACCTTCACAAGTACAAGAATGGAGCATGCTTCAGGGGGTGACAACTTTTGCATGGTAAGAACAAAATTTCTAATTAAATTTAGCAAATACAATGCAATGCGTGTTTCAAAGGTTAAGCGTGTTTGCATTTGTTTCATATAGGTGTCAGGGTATTAATAATGTGCAAAAAAAATGGCTAGGCATATACTAATGTGGTTTAGTAATGAGATTATCCAGCCCTGTGTTGAATCCTACTGTGGTCTCAAGAGAGTGCCCGCTCAAGGTTGTAAGCAGGCTGTAAAATTCTTCCGTTGGTAATACAAAACAAGAAACTAAATAGGAGGGAGGAAAGGAAACAATTGCAATCTCTAACCTGTAAATTGCTGAAATCTCTATGTATAAAAAAAAATTGAAGGAGTGAAGCAGAAGTTCGTTGAAATCATGCTGCACCATCCCTCAAGATCATTTTTGCGTTCTTGAAGAGCTAGTATTTTGAATTGGAGCGATTTCAGCAGTGGGGCCTACATTTCAAAACTGTTGTAGGAGAGAAATGACGACAGGAAGTAACATCATTGGTTCTAACCGAGTGAAAATAGTAGCTAGGCCGAAATACTAAGAAAACCTCGTGGAACTGCTCGATGAGGAGATACGGTGTGCAGTTGAACCAGACTCTCTCACGCAGGTAAGTAAAGGAAAAATCCCTACGAACCTGTGGCCGTGATCTCCCTATGAAAGATCACACCAAGGAGAGCTGCAGCGTTGGACATTATAGTGCCTCTGCGTTTGACCGTGCTTCTCCGATAAGGGCGAGTTTCACGTCAGAGCTAGAGGGAACCGATGCAGACAGGAGAGTTACACGCCAGAGGGAACGAATGGCAGACGTAGCGAACTCCCTGAACACGCAACCGCTGCAAACAACATTCAACACACAACAAATCTTCAAGAATAGATGAGACACGTCTAAGAATTTGATTTGCAAAGAGAAAGACCAATTTCAAAGAGGGATAGAGGATGCGTAGCAGACAATTGTTGGCCCCACCCAAATATATGTGGCAATTTTCAATTTGTCTGAGAGACGGACAAGAATGAACCAATGAAAATGGTTGCCCAGAAAGAAGACCCAGAGAAAAACGACGTAAACCAGAGAAAAACGCCCTACGAAGTAATTATATTATAAATAATAATTTAATTAATTAATAAAAATAATTATCATATTATATTATAATATAATATATAATTAATATCATATACGATTTAAAATGAATTATAATTATAATTATAAATAAAATAATAATAATTATTTTATTTAACAACAAGACACCTTATTTTTGGTCAGAGTTGGGGACTTATATTTTATAACTCCAAGAACATGTCAATCTAAGGACTGCCTCTTTTAGATGCTAGCACCCTTATTATGAGAATCAATCCTGAACCAATGATAGAAAATTTTAACTGATTTACTATTTGACCACAACTCAATTGACATAACTAATAAATAATATCAAATAAATTTAATAAACTAACTTAAAGATATAATATATTAATATGTAGGTTTTGTGAAACATAGTATTACAAATTCAAAACTAAATATAAAATATTATTATATAATATTTGTCAAATTTATTTAATAAATTTGAGTATGTTAGACCTAAGTTATGTTAAAGTATGTTTAACTATATTAAATGCAATTTTTTTGTGACATTCATTATGGTTTATTTAAATGTTAAATTGCTTCATTTCTCATTTGTTGAGTTTGGTTAGCCATTGCTGACCCCAATTGACCATGGTTGATAATGTTTGACTATGGTTAATTATGGTTGACCATGATGACCATGTTCATTGATGTTAACTATAATAGATGTGTAGACATAAAACTAACAATTGCCCCAAAAAGCCCAATAAAACGCTAAAGAAAAAAAAGGAAAACAAAGTAGATTTGATGAAGTAAAAATAAAACATTAAAAACGATACATGTATCTTTTTAAACATGTCAATTGGTTGACGATTCATATTTATACATAATAATAAAAAAAATTGTTTTTGAATTGATGAATCAAATCTACTTTTTTTTTTCATTGTTCTTTTGCAAAGGAAAGCCTAAAGGGAAAAAAAAAAAAATGGAAAATAAAGTAGATGTGATGAAGTGAAAAAAAGTAGTAAAATAGATGTAAGGAAGACCTTCCTCCTCATCATAAAGATGTTCCGTTTCATTTGGTACATCATGGTTTAAATTAATGAAAATCATTAGGAACTAATTAATTTAAGGGGTATATGTATGTATTCAATGTTGACATATTGAGGAACCAAATGTGAACCCAATAAATATCCACAGTATTTGGTTTTTGTTTGAAACCATAGATATAAGCTATCTATTATACTAATGACTTGATTATGGTACAAGTTGTGTTAGGAATGTAGAGGCACAAATGTAGATCATCAATAGGCAATGGCCTCGTGAAATAATACAACATTGAAGCATGAAGCAAAGTTCTAGGACAAGTGGAGAATTAAAACATTATTTACAATAAAGTTTATGTATACAACTTCAAATATAAAAGAAACAAATATAGCTTATGTGTATATCCATCTTACCATGGAGAAGAATATAAACTCAAATGCATGATTTCTTAATCCATAATGATGAACATATCAATTTTTAAGAATATTTCTAAATAGAATCAAAACATTATTAACAACCAAATAATATTGCAAGGTTGCCATTTTTTTAAAGCTAAAACCATACATTTATCCTCTTCGCAATGGAATGTCATATATGGAAAGTAAACCGCAATGTGAACACAATATTAAAATGACAAGAACAAGGCATAAATCACCATATCATTTTCTAATAAGGAGTCAATGAAAGAAACAATCTTGATGTAACATGATCTTCCCTAGAGTGGATACCTTTTGCATGCACTACCGCTTGTGACCATGAAAGGCCAAACACATGTAATAAGGTAGTATTCATAAGCCACATGTCTCACATTCCATATTGATAACAACTACCTCAAACCACACTTTCCCATGTTAATTTCGAGACTATGAAGGGACAAACACACATAATAAGAGAGATATTGCATAATCCATGTGTCTCCCATTCCATATCGGTAACAACTACCTCAAACCACGCTTTCCCATTCTAATTTAGAGTTATGATTAGTAACTCTTAGGTTTTGATGTGGTTAGATGACTTAAAAATAATGATAATAATTGATAAGAAACATAGCATAGTGTTGTTATGTTCCTCTTGTGTTTGGATTGACAAGAACAATTGACAAAGCACTACATCATTTTCTAATGAGCAGTCAATGAAATAAACAAGCTCGGTATAACATGATCTTCCTTAAAGTGGATACCTCTTGCATGCAATGTCGCTTGTGACCATAAAGGACCAAACATGTGTAATAAGGGAAGGATTGCATAAACTATGTGTCTCCCATTCCATATTGGTAACAACTACCTTAAACCACACTTTCCCATACTAATTTAGAGTTATGCTTCGTAGCTCATGAGTTTTGATGTTGTTTGATGACTTTAAAAAAATAAAAAATAAACATAACATAAAGTAGTTATATGCCTTTTGTGTTGGAAGTAAAATATATATCTCTCACACAATTATATGGGAATTATATATATATATATATATATATATATTGGGGTTAGAAACCAAAATTACAAGTAAGATTCAGTAAAACTAAGAGACATATAAGATTAGAAACAATATTTGTTTAAATGAAGAGGTTTGATTCGTATTTAATTAGAAATTTATATAATAAAAATAATTTTTATAAATTTTTGTAAGGTTTAATATATATAATATAGACAACAAAACTTCATAGCATAGGGGAACCTGATCACAACCCGACGACTCGAAGGGTTCGCCACATGCCTCTCCCTTTGCACCACTTGTTTCGCCTCCTATCTTCTATCACCTACATACACGGTACTATATAAAACGTGTTAATGATATAAGAACATTTGATTTTAACAATTTTATTATAATAATTATTTTGTTATATATTTTAATATAATTTTTTTATGATTATAAAAAGTTAACTAAATTTATAATTGTGTCTAAATGAATAAATAGATAATATAAAATATACTAGTTTTTTTTTTATAAATATTTATAATAATTAAATTTGAGAAAAACAAATTTAATTAATTATTTATAACCATTTTTTATTTTTTAAATAACTTTATTCAAAGAATTAAACATGGTATAGTAAAAAGTAAAAGAAATCTAAAAGTCAAATCATTTAATAAAGGAAAATCTAGGAAAGTTTGAAAACATAACCACTCTCATTATTATAATATTTTTTATTATAACTATTTTAATTATATAATTTAATTTTAATTATTAATTTATTATTATAATATTTTCTATTATGTATTTATATTTTTATTAAAAAATTATTAATAAGTTGGTTTCAACTACTATATATATAGGATTAAAAATTTAAAAAAGTTTATATTAATGATATTTTCATATATAATAAACATGTTTATAAAAATAATCTTTTTTTAAATTATTAAATCTTTATGTTAAATTAAGTATTTATATCTTATTTTTTATAAAAAATATAAAACCACATTTGCTTAGTTTTTCATTCATTTTTTTTTCTTTTTTTAATATAATAAGTATATTTTTTTTCAAATTACTTATTTTGAATTTGATAAAATAGAAATGTTTTACATTATAATTAGAAAAAGTTTCAAAAATTATTATTCTCTATCGAATCATTCTCTATGATACCTAACAATTTAAAAAAAAAAATACCAATTTTACAACTTTTCATACAATCCAAACCCTACCAATCTTACTTTTCATACAATAATTACCTGCTATGAATAACCAATTTGTTGGTAGGCTTTAATGCGACTACTGCTGAGCAGCAGGCCATTAGATCTCAAGGTGGTTGAGCTACTGCGTAGCAGCCCTTGGATCTCAAGGCGGTTGACATCCAACGACCTGTTGCTCACTAGCCACCGCATTAAAACCTCCTCAACAGGCTAGTTAATTTTCGCCATAATTACCAACCCTGCCAATGCAACCACTTCATACAACCAAAGAAAACACGCCAATAATTTGTGAGGAGTCACAAAAATAAGAGCACAATAATTACAAGTTTAAAAAGACAATTTGTTTACTTTAGATGCAATTTCTATTTAGGAACTACAAATATACGTACCACACTCTCTATCTACATTTTCTGTATTCAAAATGTAATTGTCTGCTTCGTACAATAGGTATCTAAAAAAAAGGTATACAATTCATGTCTTCGTAGTTTCAATTTTTTCTTTGTACACATTTTTAAGCAATGGATGGATCTTCCTATGTTATGTATTATGATAGAATGATTTTCATCTGCCTCACCGATGAATATCTTGATGAAGCGAGAGTAAGTTGCATCCCTGGAATGCCCCGGCTATGGTTGAGTGACCCTCCTATCCAATTCTTAGTAACAGATTCTTCAAATCACGATTTCCAATTAGTTGGAATAACTAAAGGCCAAAGTACGTTATTAGTAGCTACTGTAATAGTTAACACATCCAAAGAAATGGAAGGTTTGGTCTTAGAGGCATTCTCAGATAGATTCCGTGCATATGCCAATGGTCCTCTAGTGCTCTCTTAGTCAATCCATTCTAAGGATAATCATGGACCCTTAGATGAATTGAGTATGTGGAAAGAACAAAGTAGTTGTCTCGCATGGTTGGATAATTGAAATCCATCATCTGTCATGTACATTTGTTTGGGAATGATTGTTGTTCTATCTAATGAATAACTCCTGGAATTTGCATGGGGTTGGCTTCAAACAACCAATAATTTAATTTTTTTTGTGGGTTGTCCAGTAAGAGCAAGATATAGTTCATGGTGAATCTATCATATTATTGAAGCAATTCATTGAGGAAACAAAGGGTAGAGGTATGGTGACGCACCCTAGATAAAGGTACTGTTGCACCCATCTATGGGAGGGATGGCATCGGGTTGAGGGAATTCAAAGGGAAGAGGGAATGAAGTCTTTCTTGTTGATGCTGTAGATAGGTGGAGGTGTTATCTGGTTAGGCCGATAGACACACTAGCTTAAGTAAACATGTGTCATTGTTTTATTAGGTCAATAAACAATGAATTTGTAATAGTGACTCTCAAACCCACCCTCATATAGAAAAATGCATTTCGAGTAAATAGGTTCGGTGCTTATTTGTGATATTAGTTAGTGGTGATGTCACATTGCAACATTGATATTCATTGACCTTTGTTAAGTTACAGCAATTTTGAAGGATTATGTTAGACTATGACATTCCTTAATGGTTATATCTCATTGCAACATTCTACGGTTAACCATGGATATCCGTGCTTAACATGGTTGACAAAGATTCACCATGTTGTGCTATGGCTAAGAATTCTTTGACCATGGTTGATTATGTTTGACCATTGTTAACCATGGTTCACATGAATTCTTATGTTCATAATTAGTTACACTACACTGTGATATTCATTAAGGGTTATGTGTCATTGATTTTGAATGAATTTGGTTGGCCTTCTATAGTAGACAATAATTGTTTTTGTGTGTCATATATAATGTTCCTAAATGGTTATGTCACATGATGACATTTATCTTGTCTTACTTATGTTGAATTGTCATGCTGTCACAACATTCATGAACGATTTTGTCACATTACAACATTTCTCTAAAGTGTTACGTACGATTGTGATATGTTCCTTAAGGGTTATGTTGCATTGAGATTGTTTAACTATGGTTGAGAGTGATTTACTATGGATAATCATGTTGATTATAAGGTTGAACATGATCAACTTTATAACAAATTGAAATAATCATCTTGGCTTACTTATTTAGATTGTGTTAATCCTCAATGGTTATGTCATAGACATTCATCTTGATGAACTTATGTTAAAGTGCTACATTGCTACAACATTCATGAAGGGATATGTCACACTGTAACATTCTTCTCAAGTGTTATGTTGGATTGTGGTGACAATTCTAAAAGGTTATGTTAGATTGTGACATTCCTTAATGGTTATATCTCATCGTGACATTCTATGATTAGCCATGGCTAACCATGTTTAACATGGTTGGTGATTGTTTACCATGTTGTGATATGATTAACAATACCTTGACTGTGGTTGATTATGTTTGACCATTGTTAACCATGGTTCAAATGAATTGCTATGTTCATTTATGGTGATGTTAATGGATCATGACATTCATCAAAGATATGAATGTGATTTGATGCTCCTCTAAAAAAAATCAATTTAATTTATATCATATGTTGGACTAAGGAAACCCCTATACTTAAATAAAAGAGTCAAGGGATCTCTAACTGAATAGTTCATAAGGCATAATACTTGCTAATATTTTTCTAATGGGGTAACAATCTAAGCAGGCTTGGTTGTAGGGAAAGCTCCATACTTAAGCATGTTTGAGCCAGAGGAGTCTTGGAATGGGTAACCTCCTGGGAACTCTTGGCTACTGGGTGCAAGCCTCGGAAGTGACGATTGATGCTATGTGTTTCATTTTTCTAGTCGCAGTCCCACTTCTTCACCCCTATGTGCATCACTTGATGTAATGAGTGCTAAGTGGACTATTTAAAACCATGAGAAATTGGTTAGTTGTGACTAAACTAATGGGATATGTGTCATACCTTAATGACTTAAACTGTGCAGATAATCCCCAAATTATGATATATTATATGTTGGACTATGAAAACCCCTAAACTTAAACAAGAAGAGTTAAGGAATTTCTAACTGAATAGTTCATAAGGCACAATACTCGATAAGGTTTTGCAAATGGGGTAGAAAGCTAAGTGGGCTTGATTGTGGGGAAAAATTCATAACTTATAAGCACGCTTGAGCTAGAGGAGTTTTGGGATGGTTAACCTCTTGGGAATTCCTGGTTTCCAGGTGCAATCCCTGGAAATGATTATTGATGCTATATGATTCAGTTCGCTAGTCTCAATCCCACTTATTCACCTCTATGCGCATCACTTGATGTAATGAGTGCTAAGTGGACTATTCAAAACCATGAGAAAATGGTCAATTCTGACTATAATCATGGGATATGGGTCATAGCTTAATGACTTACACTATGTAGACAATCCCCAAAATATGATATGTTGGACCGCAAAACCCCCTAAACTTAAACACAAAAAAGGAATCTCTAAATGAATAGTTCAAAAGGCACAATACTTGCTTAGGTTTTGCAAACGGGGTAGAAAGTTAAGTGGGATTGATTGTGGGAAAAAATCCATAGTTAACCACACTTGAGCCAGAGTATCCTTGGGATGGATGATCTCTCAGGAAATCTTGGTTACCAGGTGCAAGCCCCAGAAATGATAATTGATGCTATGCGATTCATTTCGCTAATCTCACTCCCACTTCATCACCCCTGTGAGCATCACTCGATGCAATGATTGCTAAGTGGACTATCCACTTATTCAAAACATGTCCCCAAAATTTTGACATCGAGATAATAATAAGGATTTTTTAGTGTAATAATGGTCTATTGACTATATACTATGTTCAATAATGGTATATAAACCATATTTAATAATGTTAACAATAATAGATTGTAACACACCTTAAAAATCCATAATAATAATAAAAAAATCTATAACATATATCTAAAGACATATGCTTAAAATCCCTAACTGTAACATGACATTATTGAACTTTGAGAGTTTATTGCACAATATTCGCATTACATGTTCGATCAACCTTTCCTAAAACTCAGAATCCAATTCTGAACAATTAGTTTTTAAATCACTTCACTGTTTAACCTTATTTTTCTAAGTTTACTGTCCTTTCCGCAGTTATCCTTCTACAATTACCAATCCGTAAGTTTTCATTCTGCAAGGACCTTTCCACAATTGTGGATTGTGGGTTGCGGGACTCAATTAAACTACACTCAAAATTAACCTTCCACAAATAGTCTTCCACAATGATCCTTCCGCAATGCGGATTGCGGATTACAGGTGTAATTTTCAACGTTTTATAAATTTCCTTCTGTAATTTTACCTTCCACAAATAGTCTTCTGCAATGCTCCTTCTGCAATTCCTGAGAACCATCGATCTCTTGCAGAATGTTTCCTCGCGTTGATTTCTTATCAAGTGCGGAACTTTATTTTACTTTGCAGATCACTTATCTCCTGTGCATGTTTACCTCGATGATCTCTCTCCCTATCGTCGATCCACTTTTCTCCATTAATCTATAAACAACATTAACCTTCTGCAAATAACCTTCTGTAATGGCCCTTCCGCATCGATTCTTTTCGCAATTGCAGATTGCGGATTATGGGTTGCAATTATAAACTTTTAGAATTATTCTCCCGAATTCACCTTCCACAATTGCCTTTCTGTAAGGACCTTTCTGCAATTCTTGATAACCGTCGATCTCTTGTGGCTTCGATCTCATCCTTTGATATGCTATCTTTGCGGATTTCCAGTTGCGGATGTGCCTTTCAACTTTCCCGAACTGTTATTCTATAATCCGTCTTCCACAACTCTTGTGAGCCGTCGATCTCTTGCGGCTTCAATCTCATCCGCCGATATGCTATATTTGCGGAACTACACTTTAAATTTGCAGATCCTTAATTGATTAGTTGAATAAGTTATAATCATTTAACTGATGATTTCCAAAGATCCCAATCTGAACAGTATTGATTGTATAAGGGTTTATGAGACGAGGTTTTAATTTAATAAATTATAGATATGCAGATAGATGCGACTTACAAATTGATAACAAAACGTTCAACTTATAACATTTCAGACTAAGTTTACCCATAGAAAAGATTGTAATATTCGATCCGAAATGTTCCTATACTCTAACTGTAAATTTAATATAAACCAGTTATCCCTATTTACCTTGATGGTAACCATTAACTAGGTCTATTTCATAATACATTATGAGATTAATTTAACAGTAATAATTCCTATACATGTAAATAATTTAAGAACAAGTATTGAATTCAAAACCATAAAAGATCAACAACAACTAGATCTAAATAATTATGCTCAAAACAAATTACTAATTACTATAGTAATAACATTACTAGCAATCCTTGACGCGGGTATGGATGCCCGATCTTGGATGACTTAAGAAATAATCTAACATTGTACAGATCTGCTATAATACAAAAAAGCATGGATGCATAAACATTTCGCCTAGACATATAGCTACAATTCAACATTTAAATACACATTCTACTGTAACTAAAATCAATCATAAGCAACAAAATAAGAACCTGGAACCAACGCTGGGAAAACAAAAGTGGAGAAGTTGTTCCTCCCAACCAACTCCTAGAGCAGCCAAGATACTTGCTCAAGAACCCCTGAGCTTGTTCGCTGAACCACAAGAGAAAAATATTTCATTGCGTCATCTCTTGCATTGCACAGATGTTAATACCTGTCCAATGCTAGCCTCCTGATGCTTATGGGCATACTAATTTATAGTATTTTTCCTAGGACGTGGTCATTTATGAGCTTCCTACTATTTAGCACTCAACTAGGAGTGTTGACCTGATTTTTTGGGATGATGCTTCCTGCATCTTGCGTTCTCATTATGTGGTTTCTGCTACTTGTCTTTTTCCTCTTATGGTTCAACGAACACTCTTCAACAACTATCTCCACTTTTGTCCCCCTCAACATATTTTATTAAAAAAATGTTTTTATTACAAAATGTTTTATTCTTGACCTCTTGTCAAAAATAATAAAAATAATAAAAATATTTTCCAGCATAATTAATAACAATTATTAATTCAGGGGCTATTACATACACCTCCCCTTAAAAGATAACACCATCCTTGGTGTTATAACTTTTGTTTTTATTCTTCCATTTCAGCCTCTTGGAATAAGTCTAGATATGCCTCTTGCATATTACTTTCCAGCTCCCAAGTAGCTTCTTACGGACTAAGGTGCTTCCATTGCACCTTGAGCTGTTCGATGGTACGGTTCTGGAGTAAAATTCCTCTCCTCTCGAGAATACGCTCCAGTCCCACTTAAAACTCTCCTTCGGGTTCCACCTGGATTACATTCCAATCAATCACATGAGAAACATCATGGACATATATTTTCAGTATAGAAACGTGAAACACATTATATACTTTAATATTGGGTGGTATATCTAACTGGAACAGCTAAAATCTCAAATGGCCCGCAATACCTAGGTGCCAATTTTGAATACTTTCCCATTATCAAGGAACTTTTCTTGGGATTTACCTTTATATACACATGATCACCCACCTGGAACTCTCTAAGAATCCTTTTTAAATCAACATAACTTTTTTTCCTGTCTTGGGAAACCTTTAAATTTTGTTGTACTTGTTTCACGGTTAGTTCCATTCTTTTAATAATTTAGGTCATAACATTAATCTATCATCTAAGTTGCTCCATGAAATTGGAGTGTTACAATTACGCCCATATAGTATTTCAAACAGACTCATACCCCCAGAAACTTGAAAATTATTATTATATGCAAATTCTACTACGTGTAGGTAATCTTCTCATTTACCTCGTTTGTCCATGACATACATACTTAGAATTTCCTCTAAGACTTGATTTACTCTTTCAGTCTGTCAATCCATTTGTGGATGATATGCAGTGTTGAAATTTAACTGTGTGCCCAAATCTTTAAACAAGGCTTTCCAGAAGTTACCTATAAATTTTGCGTCTCTATCTGAGACGATCACTTTCGGTACACCATGTAGCCTAAATATTTATTTCATGAAAATATCCGCAATGTTAACAACTTTATAGGTAGATTTAACAGGAATAAAATGAGAAACGTTACTTAACATATAAACTACAACCATGATGGAATCATGTTGTCTGAATTTCTTTGGTAGCCCGCTGATGAAGTCCATGCTAATTGTTTCCCACTTCCATTCTAGAATGGGTAGTGGTTGCAACAATTCCGCTGGATGTTGATGTTCTGCCTTAAATTGCTAACATTTAAGACAACAAGCTAAGTATTATGCCACTTATTTCTTCATGTTTGGACAAAAGAAATCCTTTCTGATCATAGTGATCATTTTCTGGTATCCAGGATGCCCTGAATACAGTCTTTTATGTAGTTCATCCATGACTGTAAGCTTAATTTCTGTTATGTTTGGTATGCAAAACATGTTTTTATGCAACAACAGTCCTTGTGTGTTTAGGATGAAATATGTTTTTACTTGATTTTGTTCATTTTTAGCAGTCCTTTCCTTTAAAATATTATATTCCCTATTAGAATTTTCAACACTTAAAATATGATTTCCTAGATCATATTCATAGCTATTGCTTGCAAACAGTAAATTTGCATGATGACTTAGAGTGTCTGCCACTTTATTTTCTTTTCCTTTTATATGTTTGATTTTGAAATCATATTCGCTTTAAAAGGAAACATATGGTCAATCTTGCATTCAAATTCTGTTGGTCAAATAAATATTTAAGACTTATGTTATATGACATAAGTAAAAAATTCCTTCCAATTAAGTAATGTCACCACATTTTTAAGGCATGAATTATAGCAGTAAGTTCTAAATCATGTGTTGCATAGTTTTTCTCATGTTCTTTTAATTTCCTGGATTCATATGCCACAACATAATTTTCTTGTAATAAAACTTCACCTAGCCCTTCATTGCAAGCGTCGATACATACGACAAAATCCTTGAATGGATCAACAATATTTAAGATCGGGGCGGTAATTAATAGGTGTTTTAGTTTGTTAAAGCTTTCCATGCATTTTTCAGTCCCTTCAAACTTTTACCTTTATTTTGTAAAGAAGTTATAGGGTAGGAAATCTTAGAGAAGCCTTCTATGAACTTTCGGTGGTATCCGATAATCCCCATGAATCACTACAACAAAAACTGGATTTAGCGTCTCTTTTTGCATCCATTTTTGCGTCTAGACCATCTTTCAATGTATTTTTCTTCATTTTTTGGACAAAATGGTGCAATTTCACGGGTTGGTTCTATTTTAGGTGTTTTTTGCATCCTTTTTCTCAATATGGCACAAATTGCGATGTAATTTGCACCTGGTTATGCGCCAAGTTTTGCATCAGGTTTTGCGACAGGTTTTGAGCCTAGTTTTGCACCTAATTTTGTGTCTAGTTTGTGCATCTACTCTTGTTGCGCCCCCTTTTACGTCCATGTTTGCCTCAACTTTTACACCCTTGTTTTCATCCACTTTTGCATCCTTTTTTACATCCACTTTTGCATCCACTTCTGCTTCTTTTTTTGCATCCCTTCCTGGGCCAAGTTTTGCATTAAATTTTACATCATGTTTTGAGTCTCGTTTTTCATTTAGTTTTCTTTCAGCGAATTTTTCATCCAATTTTGCATCCATTTTTTCATCCCCTTTTGCACCCACATTTTCATCCCTTTTTGCATCCCATGTTGCATCCATGTTTATGTCTTTTTTTGCATCTACTATTGCATCCACTTTTGTCGCGTCCCAATTCACACCCATTTTTGCGCCTACTTTTACACCCACTTTTGCTTCAACTTTTGCATCCAAGTTTGCATCTTTTTTTGTATCCAATTTTACATCAGTTATTGCATCCCTTTATGCATCCACTTTTGCATCGGGTTTTGTGTTGGGTGTTACAACTACTTTTGCATCTACTTTTGTTTCATCCACTTCTGCATCCAATTTTGTATCCAATTTTACATCCATGGTTGCATCCAATTTTGCGCCACTTTTTTCATCATGTTTTGCTTCCACGTTTGCATCATTTTTTGCATCCACTTTTGCATCACCTTTTGCATCCATTTTTGGTGCACCCCATTATGCGCCCACTTTTGCTCCTACTTTTGTTGCATCCATGTTTGCATCCTTTTTTGCATCCATGTTTTTATCCACTTTTGCATCCAGTTTTACACCCAGATGTTGAACATACACTAGTGGAAAATGAGAGATTAGTGACCAGGAGGCCAAAAATTTTGGTCACCATAGTCTCCTGAAAGGAACAAATGACCAAAATTGATAATTCTAAGTGAAATAACTAAAAACGGTTAAGATAAATGACCACTTTTGGTCACGGGATAGAAACCAACTAAAAATGACCAAGATAAATGACCAAATTTAATCATAGGATATGTAGACTTCAAATGACTAGATAACAATTGGTCATTTATTTGGTCATTTTTAGTTGTGTCACTTTGACACTAGAAAAAATTACTAATTTGAGAATGCATTTGTACATTTTACTAAATTCTAACACTGTAGATGGATTTAGAGATCCCCTGAAGGGAGTCTCTTAATCCATCTGCAGTGTTCGAATTTAGTAAATTAATAATGTACTATAACAACTCAACATGAATTGACCAAATTAATATATATAAAATACATACTGGTTAATATTATTATCGTATAAATAATGATTCCAAACACATTATATTGTGATATTATGATATATAAACACACATATCTATATATTATAATATAGCTATACATTATTAAATATAAAATAAATAACAAAACCATATCAAAAAAAATAAACACAAGAAAAATACAAAAGAATGACACATAACAAAAACACAACCCATACAACAAAACACCTTTCCATTTCGAAAAAGACCGAATATCATCTTTCTATTTTGAAAATGACCTAATATCATGTGTCACAACTCAACAACTTGGAATCCCCTTATGTGTATTGAGCAAGAACACATGCTCTTTATTGAGTTCTCTGATAGAAAAAAATAGATGTCATGAAATTCAAACTAGTGCCATAGTGCTACAATTTACTAGATTTTAACGTTGCGTAGATGGATTCAAAGACCCACTTCTAGGGGGTCTCTAAATCCATCTGTAATGTTAAATTTTAGTAAACTATAAAAAAGTATTGTCAAAATTGCAATTTTCCATTCTCTTAGAAAGGGATCATATAATTATTATATATTGTAGCTAATATGTAATATTAATATATTATAGTTATATATACTCATATGCTTAATTTTAAATTATTTGCATTTATATAATAAGTTAATATATCTTATAATAAAGTTAATATATATAAACATATTATAATTATATATAATATCTTTAATATTAAAGATTAAATACAAATAAAAAAACAAAAACAAAAACAACAAAACAAACACAATGAAAGTCTCCAAAATTAAGAAGCTTTGGAGGGAAGGGTTAGACATGAGAGGCCATGGAGGGAGGGTTTGTAATGGAATGGCGCAGGCCTTGGGATCTCAATTGTTTTAGATTGTTCTAATGATCAAGGCATTGAAAACCCTAATCTGGGCTCTACTAATTTTGCGTTTAAGAGGGTCTTGGGGTTTCATTTGGGATATAAACTTCAAAAATATTTCAAGGTTTGAATCTAACGTTTCAATGGCTCAAGTATTAGAGGGTTGGTACAAGAAAATGCTCGTAATTACTCGCTCCTATATCACAGCTTTGATTCTCAGCACTTTCGGGTGCTCCCTTGATGTACGCATATCTAATGTCAGTGTATTGTTTCCTTGATTTTTTTTGGTCAAGTAACGCTTTAGCTTTTATTTGCTGAAGATTTTTTTGTGTAGATATTTGTTTTTTCTGTAGATCTTTATTTATTTGGTTGTATTTCAAGGCGTATCCGTCGTCTGTCACAAATGCATTTTCTTTTTGTTTTGATCTAATGGTGGGGGATACAATGGTGGGTCGTGGCCATGAAATTAATATATATATATATATATACTTTGTTTGTCAGAAATAGTGGGGGAGAGGGGGCAGCCGAGAATTGGTGGAGTTTGGGTTCCAAACCGAACGAAAGAGCCATGATTACAATGGCATCTGCTGGGCACCATGAGATAGAAGGTAGGGTCAATTGTGGGGGAGTTGTGTGAGTTGTTGGTGGTTAGATCAAGCTGTGGGTGGAAAGGGATCATCAACCTTCGCCACAAACGTCAATGACAAGAAATAAATAGAGGGTGTATTCGATATCTAGATCTCAAACAGAGGAGAGAAGGCTCAGGTAACTATGACCATGAGGAGTGCAATCCGGTTTGCATGCAATGAAATTAGGGGGAAATATAAAGGAATGAAGCGCTTCCATGGAGCTTCACCCAGATCCATCAATTCACCTTCCATTCATCCTCTTACAAGGAAATGCTAATCGAACACTTGAAGACATCATTTTCATGAATCCCTTGCTATGGCAACTGATTGAAGATTCTAGATTGGTCATCCGATAAATGGATCTGATATTTCGAAATTTCCAGGCATGTAGACTGCCATTACTTTAAATAAATTCCATCTCTATATATATGATATTCTAGAATAAGAAATGATCTATACATAAATTGAGAGTAATTTCTGAATTGCATGCAAATATTAGTGTGTACCTGATTGTTGTTAATTGTACAAAAGTATCCATAGTGCACACCACACAACTAAACATACTCACACTACTACATATGGCTCAAAAGTCCCACGAAAGTTTGCCACGAAAAAGTTAAAATCGAATTTTTCGTGGAAAAAAAGTTTAAAATTTTGGAAAAAAATGAAAATGTCCCCGACAATCATTGCTATAGTGATGCATAGTGCATAACGTTTCTATAGCGACGGACGTTCATCGCTATAGCGATGGATGTTCGTCAACAAAGATGCACATAGTGGCTTTACATGCTTTTTGATGAGGATAAGCATGTTGACTTTGTATTAGAGGGAGAGATGATGAATTTGAGAATAGTGCCCATACACTCTTTCTCATCTAAAAGTTCTATCAACATAATTAATACTTTCAAATATAAATAATTTTAAATATAAAGAAATTAATAATTCCATAAGATCCCACCACGACTTTGACGTGATTTAATTTTTAATATCAATAATTGCTCAATTATAACTAGCAATTGCCCCCAAAAGGTGCAAGAATACGCCGATAGAGTGTTGTTGGATGGTGAAATTGTGAAAAGGGTAAACTAAAATAGAATTGGTGTTTTAGGGAAAAAAAACCCCAAAAAGTTGCATGGACTAAGGTTTTGCAATAATTTAGAGTTGGCCTTCTACCCTAAGTACCATCACAAATAGATTACCATTCTTGTAAGGAAGTCTGAGGAAGGGTCAACTTTTAAAATCCCTTCTAGGATATCACAAATAGGCACTCGAATATTAAATGTAGACAAAGTTAGCCACAAACTGAATGTAATAAGTGTTTTCATGTAGTTATGTCACCCAAAGCTTGCAAAACCTCTTTCTAAAGAGAGAGTATTTCTATAAAATGCTTAGTCTTTCTAAATTGTTAATCATCAAGAAAAAGTAAAAGGATATCAACACATCGATTCACTACTTTTGATTGCGTTGCATATTTTCCCAACAATTTAGAAATAAATTAGCTCACACTTCCCAAGTTTTTGTAATGCTTTTCCTCTTATTATCCGAGGGGAATATCATCTTGATCTTCATGTGCTTCAAATTTAGAAGATTCTCAACCAAACTCAAAATTGTTGAAACCATGGCTCCCAAAACAATTTTAACAAGCATGATTGACAAAATATTGGGGACACGCGATTTCTCTCTCTAGAGAAATGAAGCAAGCTTTAAATAGTTGCTTATTTCTAGAAAACAAGTGAACACTGAGCTAGGTGTTTCACTGATATGCGACACTCATGGAGCTCCTCAATGTGTCTTGCACAATGCTTGAAACCCCTCCTCATCTCTAAAACTCGGTATATAGAAACATAATATTGAAACAACACATATGTAGGAGAATTGGCTACGATACATGGTATCCTTCCTCATATCAAACACAAATTGACCAGTCATCCATTATATATGGTGGATCCCAATTCACGCTCTCCCACATGAACAAGACCATCCCATCACCATAAGTTTATTTACGTTAGCCTAAAGGTTCATGGTGTGAAAAAGTACCATCTATACATGCTTGAGGCATTGCATCTTGCCTTTGTTGTTAAGGAACCTTTAACAAAATTCTCTTTGGGCTTAGGCTTCCACTTGTCCATTGTGTTTATTTTCATTTCAAACATTAATTTCAAATTGTTTATCATGGGAAGTGGCTTAGAATAGTCACTCCCCCATTTTTCCATATTTGTCATTTTTATAATTTTGATGTCATGTTCGCATAATGATCGAAAATGGTATTTTCCTTCAAGAGACCTAAAAAGAAGATATCAATTCAAATTTTTTTGTGAGTAGTGGGGATCTTTATAATTTCCTAGCCAATTGATTACTTTGAGTTAAATGCTATTGTTTGAATAGAGATCTTTACAACAAGATTTATAAAATAATTGTGATATTTCTTAAGTCAAACAAGTAGGCACATATACACTTGGTTTAACCATTCAAAATGGAGCATGAGAAAATGGTGTTCGAAAAAAATCTCTGCAAGAAAATTTATGAAATAATTGAGATATCTCTTAAGCCAAACAAATAGACACCGATACAATTGGTATCATGATAAAGTCCCAAAAAGCACATTTAACAGTTCACCCACTCTAATCAATATGTTGTTCAGTGAAAACTGAGGGGAATTTGAAAGGAAAAATTTATATGTTTTTGAAAAATTCTTGTATTCAAATATTAAATGGTTTAAATTTTATTATTACATAGGTAAAAAAAATTATAATTTTTTTTGTATCCATTTGATAAGTCCATGTACTTTGAGTCATACATTACTATCTCTAAGGTAATCATTATCCATTATTATTATTAAGTTTTGAAATTTAATTTGGATTATAGAAATTGAAGCTTTATTCTCCCCCATACGATGGCAAATGCTTTGGATTTAGTTTGGGCAATATATTGTATGCACTATATTTTAATGATATTCAATGATCCTCACGCTGAACTCTATGGGGATTAGCCATTAGATCCATCATCATCTTCTCTGGCGAGTCTTCCCAATTCACAAATGTTTTCAAGTCAGCCTATGTGCAAAGACATGACAAATTTGAGTGGCAGAAGAAAAAATGATAAGAAGGTACTACATCTTTGGTTTCAATGTAATAAAATGACAAAACAAAAGACATGGCATTAACAAAAAGTAAAAAAATTAGAAATAACCAACCTTGCATCGTTGCTCTGTAAATAGTTGTTCACACTGCTTGTACATACCCTATCCTTGCTTTGATGTCTTTCCACCTAGACCCCAAGCTTCCACATCTAAACTTGATGCTTTTGTTGTCAAGGATTCCTATGATAGATTGAAGTACAATCAAAATTTGGTTTTCCACAAGACAACCTAGCTCTGGGGCATTATAATGCTTATAACATCTGAACATTATTAAAAATTATTAATTACTCTGACAAACATAACTAATATAGCATGTAATTACCTGACCACGGATAAGAAAACCTGGTTGATATGTTTTGTCAACTGCATGCTATTGAATAGTTAGTCTTGCAAAATATTCATCAATAAACACCCTCATTTCCTTGGGTCCCCCCAAAAGCAATGCCAACAGGCCTCGGATGTGCTTCATACACTCTTCCATTAGTAAGTTGGTTGTTGTAAACAAAGCTCTTATAACTATCTTTTGAATGACAAACAAACCAACCATAGGAAATATTGCAGGTTTACAAAGTGCCTAGAAATAAAGATAAGCACACTTAGGGAAATCAGGAATTGACTATTTACCAGTTGGAAAAAGGATCGACATAATGGTTTTATAGCATAAAGAACAACACAGCTTCCATAGAACCAATCTCTATTTTCAAAACCTCGAAACCTAGATAGACCCAATGAGTTTGAATGATCCTATACATTGGAAGCCAAAAAAAAGTCTTTAAATTGTCTAAGTAAAAGAAAAAATTGTGAACAAATCTCTCAATTTGGAGCTCCTCCTATGAAGAAAAATTAGTCAACATTGTAGGGTTTCTACAAATAATATATAGGGTTTGGAACAAAATATTTACATGAAAGGAATACCCTACCCTAAAATTCTTCACAATTAATATTTAATTCTTTTAAAATCCCCGTGATTTCTTTCAAATTGAAATGGCAAATCAATGGCACCAAACACATCTCCATCTTCGTCTCCCCCTCGGTCTCTTTCTCCGTCCACAATGCCCTTTTCAGAATAAACACTAAATCTTCAGTAGTTCTACAAACTCTTCACAAAATAACCAGAATCTCCACAGAAAACTATGCTTTACAGGAAAAAATTTCGGATAACTGTTCAAAGTTATGATTCTTAGTGCAGATGAAGTGTGTTCTTCATGTTAAAATTTCAGGGAGTTCCACTCTGTTGGCTTTACCATGTACTCTTTCAACCCTCAAGTCTAGGAATAAGGGTTTTGTTAGAATCTAAACAGGAGTAACATTGATGGGGCTCTTATGGCATACTAGAGGAGAGGTATGGAGAACCGTCATAATAAAAATGTATAGGCGTATAGGCTCTGTAGTGGAGGAAAATTAGGCAACATTAAACACTCTTAATAGGATACACAACCCGAGAATTCCAATAGAATGAGACTACACCAGTGAAAAACCGATAGGTAAGCACTAGTGTATAATGGTTAACATGGAATATGACAAGCAGCGAAATCCGATTAACTGGATAGACCACGAAAGCTGTATCGTGTATTTGAAACTGGTCCTCGAAGAAAAAATGCCTAATGGCTTAAAAATGCATCCTTCAAATTCTTTACTATTCACCTTAGATCTACTCTGAAAACAGAGTATTACATGCCAATTCTTCCTCAGCCCCCGCTGCCCTGTTATACCTAATAAATAAAGTCATAACGGTCATAATGTAGAGACCACAGACATTTAGCCGAAAAAGAACAACGCCAACCCTAATCAAAACCAGCAAAGACTGAAGCTCATTGTAGGGTTTGCAGATCGCTGATGAACCTGCTAACGTAAAAGTCATGCCGAAATAAGAAAAATCTAAAAAGAAGCCGAGGCAGTGCCTGTTTTAGGCAATTTTTAGCACCAAAGATACTAAAATTTACAGAGGCTATCATGCAAATTTGATGTGTACCTATGGCCCTAGAAAATTACCCTGCAAATGAGAGATGTTGAATCCTCCTCTGTCACATGCTAGAATAGGGATTTTGTTCTTCAGGCAGTGTATGTAATATATTATCCATGGATCGGTCTGTGAAGGCTGCAAACAAAATCCATAAAGAACAAGAAAGAAAAGGAGTAAAAATTCATAGAAGCTATGCAAGAAAAGCATTCAAGCCCTGCTGAATCTAGGAAACCTGACAATAGCGGATCCCATCCGGCCTTTTGCCTGAGAAAAGAGATAGTGTGATTCAACTTGAATAGCGAAAGCTTTATCTGCAGTCATTCGGTTACTAGTTTTGACAGGACGTAATAGGAGCAGGGAGTTGTGGTGAACATCGAGCAGTAACCTCGAACAAACATAAAACCCAAAACCCAGCAGACAAACAAGATAACCTAGAACAAAAACAACCTAACAGACAATAGGAGGGACACGTGTATCAAATTGATTGATTAGAGGTATGACCAAAAACGTACAGTACTTTTCAAAACCGACTCCGGAGAAAAACGCCTATTGACGTAATTAAGGAAATGATACATTACACAAATAATCCATATAATAATGTTTTATATTATCCTTCTTTAGTGAGATCATAATATTTTGAGTCACTTGCTAAGGTCTTTTAATCAGGGTAGTGAGTTTATTAACTTATAAATATAGAATGGAACTCTAATCTCTACCATGTATTTTACAAAACAACATTTAAAAATGCTCCAACCAACTTGACAATACCATGGCCGTAGACCCAAAATAATTAAACAAATTTCAATTGTTGTGGAGTCACCAACCAAAGCACACTCTTTATGTCATTGTCCTTGCTACCCACCCTTGTTCATCCCCATGTGAACACGATACTCCAATAAAGTAAAATCTAATTCCAATGCCTCAAATCACTTTAGGTAGACAAAAAAATCCAATGGACATAGACCTTTACAAACAATGGAGCCTCGTGTATAATCCCTTCAACGAAATGTTGGCAGTCAGCAACAACCCCTTCATTTTTCATTGAGATGAAGGGGGATCAGCTCTCTTTTATGATTTACCTTTTAAAGATTATAAAAGAGTGCCTTCAGAATCCTCAATTCTGAAGGTACTCTCAATTGTAGAAGAGTTAAATGACATATTAGAAATTTATGAAAACATTTTCATAAATTTGATAATTAGCAGCTGTCAGTCTCATAAATTTTATATACGATCAATTCTATCATTAATTAATTTATTTGATTATATATGTTGATTTAAGAGATTTAAAAGGATAGTATGCTAATTGGTGTTTAAAGAAAACGCATTTCGAATTTCTTTGAGGCTTGTTATTGATAAGATATTATAAGTTCTTGAAATCCCTAAAACTAAAGGTGATTTATTAATTAAAATTTTCATTAGACCTAAAGTTTACATTTCATATGTAACTTAATATCATATCATTGCTTTGTAAAAATTGTATATATATAGCTAGTGAGAGTGCAAATAAATGAATATTATTTTGAAATTTTCATGTGTCATAGTTTTATAAGCTTTATATCCTATCGAATTTGGTTTTGGGACACAAATGGTTGGGATTTCATAAAGTTTTAAAACTATATTTCGAAATGAAATTTCATGTATATACATGGTTTGAGTGTCAATACAGATCATTAGTTAGTTGCATTTCAAGAACATTAGGGTTTATTATTATAACACTATATCATCATGTTAATAAACATGACTACCTTCCACGTGTAATCTGGAGTAAATCATCAATTGATAGTTTTTAATGAAGAGACATGACTCATATGGATAATAGACAACATCTGTTACTAGGATCACTGCATTGGTATGAAGATTTGGTTAATACCTATCAAATTAATTGACAGCTGTGAGTGTAATAATGAAATCGTATCAGTAAAATTTAGTGTTATATATGACTGATAACCATTCCATTCATGATGCTGTACGAGCTCATCATTCTAGATTTAATGTCATAAATGTTCTGATTTGTAATCCCTGAATCGAATGATTTCCAATATGAAGGATTGGTTAAGAGTTTTAGTTAGTCGTGGCTAGTCTTTCATTTATCATAGCAAAAGCACTGGCTGTTGTGCTCATCATATCCAAATTTGGTTAATATGGCCAAAATTGGAGGTCTTCTCTCTGTCACGTATGAAGAAACTGAGGATTTGACATTTCGCGTAATGTCTTATACCTTGGTGCCTATTCCTTCCATATTCACGACTTCATACATTTCAATCCATAACCAGAGTAGTAGTGAGGGAGCTATGGCTCCGCTTAGTCGATTTGAAATTTCAGGACAGGAGCTTGTTGAAGCCGATGAAAGCTACTTTGTTATTTGAAAATATTGGATGGGGTCAGTTCTTCAGATGTTTTAGTGGCCATAACGTGGAGGTTACTAAACAGTTTGCTTTGAGTTTTAAAGAAAATGTAGCACAGATTGTGGATTTCAAGTTTATCATTGACGAAGATAAAATTGCAGAGGCTACGAAGCTTCCACAAACTGGAGGGCGATGGTTTAAAGGTGGGAAAGTGAATAAGAAGAAATGTCAGTCCTTGCTGTTGCCCTTACCGGCCAGTGCAAAATTGAATATTGGGGTTTCGGTTAAGTTTTTAAAGCCAGAATGGTGGGCATTCTATGAAATTTTAGTCAGATACGTATCATGTGATGGACGATTTTCTCATCTGCATTATTATCATCTATGACTACTGTTAGCATTGAAAGGATTTAAACTTAATCTTCCATTTTACCTATTGCAAAGTCTGAAGAAAATGGCTCATTCGGTACAAACTACCATAGGTAATCTTGATAGAAGTTTGTTCCATCATGGTCTAATTAAAATTTTGATCCAGCATCAACTGTCTATGAGCTGTAAATCTTGGGATGATTTTTTGGTTGAATGTAAATTAGGGCCAACTCAGTATTGGCCAAACCCTCCCCCCAAAACTTGTAGAAAACGAAAGGCTCCAGTAAAATCCGAAATTGGTGATGTTCATGAGGTTGAATCAAAGGATAAAGAGATTCAGGAAGCAAATCCACCTATAAGTACTTGTATTAGTAATGATGGGGTCATGAATGTAGCTCCCTGTTTCGCTGAGACAACCTTGGACCAATCCCTATCTGAAAAGTGCTTTAGTACACCTACAAAGGCAGAGGGAAAATTAACCAAAAATGAAGATGTTAATGCTGTTAATGATGAAAACCCCTCTGGGCTACATACTCCTCGAAAACATGGTGATGAATCCATGTGTAAACTAGAACAATTAGCGCAGGTGTGTTGTGATAAAGGGGGTTTTGAACCAAAAGGTCTTGTGTTTGTTCGTACAAGAAGAATTACTAGAAGTATGAATACTACACCTACAGCCTCTGTTCCTATGGCCACTCAACAGAGTACTAAGCCAGTGATTGTCCATCTTGAGGATGATGTTCCATCATTGGTTCCCGAAACCACGCATATGGATGAACCTAATCTTATAGAGAATGATCATGAAAAATTGGCTATAGACATTACAGAGTCGGGTAAGTTCGAAGGTGCTCCATCGTGTATGGATGCTTATGGTTCGGGCCCCGAGCCATCTTTTATGAGCTTTCCATCACCTGGTCAAGATATAGATAATCTTGATTCTTCTCAGGCAGCTGATTCATGTCATGACAAGGAGGAAGAAACTCTCCAACAGGTCCTTGACAAGGTATATGAGACTAAAATTGCAGAATTGAAACATGAACTAAAGGAGTGTCAAGCAAACACCGCCTTGAAAGAGGTGGAAAATAAGACATTTAGGGAAGAGTTATTAAACTGGATTAATAGATGGAAAGAGATGAACATCAAAAAGAACCAATACAAGAAAGCAAAAAAATCAATGATAGATACAAACCAACACTTGCTCGAACAAGTAGAACAACAGAAGCTAGTAATCATCAGGCTCAAAGCCAAACTCTCTGAAGCCAAAAAAGTGATCAATTTACAAAGTAGAACCTGATGATTGTTTCTATTTTCAGTTATATGGTTTATCTCTCTGTCAACAGGTAATAAAAGTTTTTTTAAATGCATGCTTGCAAAACCGCAGATTTTGCAGGCACGCACATAATTTGTTGTTCTTTTGTTATTTCTGTTAAAATTGATTTTAATAAGATTCTCATGTTTGTTTAAACAGGTGGACATGGTATTACTATCCTCAGCAAATACAGGATATTCTAGATTTCAGTTGGAAGACGTTGATGCTTCTTGAAGATTGGAATTTCGACATAGCCATGAATGTGCCAGTTCCTTTAAATCAGCAGATATTTCAGGCTAGTCGTTTTTTATTATTGTTATCCCATAGTGACAAGTGTTTGTTGAAGAGATTCGATGCACTTTAATAGTGATAGGACTCTTATAGTATTGCATACAACATTTATGAAAAAACTGAATCAAAAGACCAGTAGGATTATATAAACTAGTAATTTTGATGCAAGAAGGGATGGAGTGACAGAAGAGAGACAGCATTGAAATATTATTTTGGTACTAGTTTGGTTCCTGACTGAGGTTTTATCTTTAGAGGTGGAATATGACTGGAAATTTTCAGACTGATATCGTTGATCGGTATTATTTTGGATACTCTTTTTATATTTCAGTATATAATCTTCTGTTTATAATATTGACGCAGTATACTTGGTTATGCTTGTACTCATTATGTGATATTACACTTTGTCAACACAATATTGTTATTTGAATTAGTATGTTATTATAGTTGAATTAATCAGTGTTTTATTGAAAATTCAAGATATAATGATATATATATTTATGTCTGATTGATCTCATTTGTATTTTTGCGATGATTTCATTTTGAACATTATCTTTTATTCAAATATCTAATGTTGTTTATTAGTTGTTAATTAATTAAACATTTCAGAAAAATTCGAAGTAATTGCTTATTTCAATTTCTCTGTCAAGGTATCTTATAGCAGAATGATTTAGTGTGGATGGTTTAAATATTTTCATCTAGATCTTACTCCTTTATCTTTCTGTTCATCATTATATTAATTAATAATTAATATAATATTCAAA
The DNA here is from genome assembly GCA_001517045.1 of Pseudotsuga menziesii. NCBI lineage: Eukaryota > Viridiplantae > Streptophyta > Pinopsida > Pinales > Pinaceae > Pseudotsuga > Pseudotsuga menziesii. Next base: position 108,281 of record LPNX011130943.1, read on the forward strand.
TTGCTTTCAGCTGAGATAGGATAGTTTAGTTAGTGTTATTATAGTATAGTTTATATTTAACAGTTGTTAAATAGAATTTGTGTAATTTTAGAATAATTTTAATAGTCTTTTAAAATTTAGAATATTAAATATAAAATCCTCCAAAATCGAAGACTTTCCTTAAGAAAGCAATTGTAGGATAACTTAGGTAGTTGAAAACTAATTTTAGAGTTTATTTAGATAGAAATAACATTAGGATAGATTTTTACTAAATTTTAGTTTCTCATTAAGAGAAAAATTCAGTTGGTAGCAAGACCATAACCTGCGAGATTTTGCTATGGCAAACACACTGGGAGCTGTTTTAAGCTGCTTGTGTGGGCTTAATCTCCTTGTTGGCCTAGGTCAGAAAAACAGGCCAACAAATGGCGCTAGAAGGAGGGCCTGTTAATGAATAATGGCAGGTGAAACTAATGATAAACTTTCAACCAGTCAACATCCTCCAGAAGTCAGTAGATCACCGTTTATAGAAATTGTTAGGAGCATCCTCGAACGTGATCCTATCACATCTCCATTTACTCCTAAACAAAGTACTCAAACTTTAGAAGAATCATGACATATTCTTACGAGAGAATATGCTAATCAAATTGGTGTATCTCCAATAGATTATGGTCTACCTAGACAATAGCGACATAATCCGCAATTGAACATAGTTACTTAAGATTTGGAAGAAGCTGATAGCACTCCACGTCATCAAATTAGAAGTCATCAGAGACAAACTACTCAAACAAACACTGCTAGAAGACTAACTGTAGAAGGTGGTTTTAATCAGCCACCTTCTCCTCCAGAATCACCACTCGATAGTCCAAGATCATCCAATTCAGAGAGTTCCTCAGGTTCTGTGAGAAGCCCTATGGCAGGAAACGTACCTATGGGAGGAGGAGCTATTCCTCCACCTAATCTAGAACTCCCTTGGCTTAGAACAACTGCTGTAGCTGTCCCTGGTGTACAACATCCTTTGCCTAAACACTCAGATAAAATTCTTCCTAAGTTTAACCCAGATGATAAAGAACCTGCAGAGGTGCATGTAGAAAAAATCATGTTAGCTGTTCAAACCATGAACGTTCAGCATGAAGATGTGGTTTGTTGACTATTTCCTCTAACTTTCGAAGGAAGAGCCTCTACTTGGTACTTTCAATTAGTACAGGGATCAATCACAAATTGGGGTGAATTTAATAAAGATTTTTTAGATAAATTTGGGGAAGGTAAAACACCTGCTCTTTTATCTCTAGAGTTATCTCAGATTAAAATGGAGTCTAAAGAAAGAATTAAAGATTTTAACCAAAGGTTTCTAACATTAAAAAATAAAATTCCAGTTGATTCTCAACCACCCGAGGATATAATTATTGAAAATTATACTTCAGCTTTACCAAAATATTCTGGGATGTTTGTTAAGAGAGCTGGGAAAACAACGTTAGTAGAAACTTTTGAGGAAGCCATTAAAGTCGAGAAGGATTCTATGTCCTATGAACCAGATAGAAGTGGGAAATCTGATACTTTTCCCCGTAGGAAGATGGAAAAACTTAATTCAGAAAAAGATAAATCATTTGATATAGAACAACTACAAAATGCTATTCGGGAATTAACCAATGAAGTTGTAGGATTAAAGAAAACCAATTCTGAAGCTTCTTCTTCTAGGGGATATTTCAGAAATCAGTTTAGACAAAACCTGAATACAAATAATAAAAATACACCACCTGACATAGCAGCAAATGAAGAGATTTTTAATACAATTCGAGCTGTTTTATCTTTATCTGAGACTCCTTCTAATCAAGAAATAACTAAAAATGAAGAAGAAGAGGAATCAGAAGATGATGAAGAATCAGAGGAACCTCAACAAGTTAACAGTTATTTCTAGGACAGTCTTGTAAAACAATATGAGAGTAAAAGTCCTCCTACAGGACAACATGCCTATAATACTCGTAGTAGAACATTCGCAAACACTCCTGGAGCTTCGTGAAGTTCTACTCCAAATAATGACAACAACAATTCACAACCTAATAAACAAACTCAATTTGGCAAACAGACTCAATCAACCAAAATTACCCAATCCATTCAAAATGCTCCAAAATTAGATTTACAATATGATATAATTGAAGATTTAAAGAAGACACGTGCAAACATCAGTATGTACGACCTTCTTCAAATTTACCCAATGCCTAACAGTCATGTTATAAATCCCGCCGTGAGTTCAATTATTCCTAACGTGAAACAAAATGTTGTTGCAAACAGTTCTAATGATGATTCAACAACAACTGATAAAGGAAAATCAATGGCTGACAAAGCCTCGCTAATAGGAAATCATTCTAAATCAACCACGCCTCCATTCTTACTTACCTTTGAGATTTTCAATAGGAATGTTCATAATTGCATGGTAGACTCCGTAGCATCCTCCAATGTGATGCCTTTATCAGTATGCAAAAGGTTGAATGGAAAATATGTTCCATCAAATTCCCAAATAACTCAACTGGACAGGATGAATGTGAAGGTTTTCGGGGAGATGAAGATGTTTTAGTCAGGATTGCTTGTAACCCTTCAGTTTTTCAAATTATAGATATTGTTGTTGCAGATATTCCTGATGCATATGGGCTATTTTTAAGTAGAGATTGGTCTCAACAATTGAATGGATTCTTTGCCACGGATTGGTCAACATTATGGTTACCTAAGAACGAAAAGTCAAATCAAATAAAGATAAATAGAGAAAGATATATGAAACATACTGTGACTGAACTACATGATCCTAACAAACCTATTTTATTTTCAGATTGCATTATGGGAAATTACATGTATGAATTGGGATTCGGTAATTTTAAAGCTGAAAACTCTACTTTCTCTGAAAATACACAGCAATCAGAAATTAGCAATGTGACATCTATTGCTCCTGACTCTTCGTTCAAGGAAATGATTAATGATGTAGATAATCTTAATATTGTAAATATTATAGAAAGCAAAGTAGTTGTTAATAGTTCTACTTGGACTCTATATTTTGATGGTGCGAAATCTAAAGAAGGAGCCGGAGCTGGTTGCTTGCTGGTAGAACCTCTGGGAAATAAAACATGTATAGCTTGTAGGATGGAATTTAATTCTACAAACAATACTGTGGAATATGAAGCTTTAATACAGGGTTTGAAAAAAACAATTGATTTGGATATCAAAGAGTTAATTGCGTACGGTGATTCCGAAATCATCGTTAGACAGGTCCGTAACTCTATTCACTGCCTATCTGAACATTTACAGAATTATCAATGAGAGGTATGGAACCTTATTTCACATTTTGATGCATTTAACATAATTTCAGTTCCAAGAAGTCAAAATCAAGAAGCAGATTTATTGGCAAATGTAGCATCAAAACTATTTCCATCAGAAAATCTTACACCAGATTTCTTTCAGTGGAATTGATTTTTAGGCCTTCTATACCAGATAACATTTTTAACTGACGTGTATTTGATAATGATGTGCAGGTGCTGAATTTTCTGATGAATGAGGATACCTTTAAAGATTCAGCCATTAACGAAGTTATTCATGACGAAAATCTGCGGGATTTTTTGGTAATAAATGATTTTTGTTCAGTAGAAAAGGCTTTTGAAAAGGTAAAACCGATCCCTAATTCAGTATTAAGATTATAAAGTTCTTTGATCTTCAGGATAAATTTAGATCTGTCCCTAATTGTAAAACTAATAGCTCTCAAATGAGGTATGAAAGCATAAATTTAAGAACAGAACTGAATTCCCAAACTATAAATCTAGGAATAGATTGCAACCCCGTGGAAAAAACAACATTTATAAAGTTATTTAAAGAATTTAAGGATGTATTTGCATGGAAATATGATGATTTGAAAACCTTCAACACACAAGTCATGCAACACATAATTCCAATTAAACAGGAGTCAAAACCTTTTCATCAAAAACTAAGGAAATATCACCCATCACTAGAACCAACAATTAAGAAGGAACTAAATAAATTGTTAGCTACCAAGATTATTTTTCCCATTAGACATACACAATGGGTCGCCAACCTAGTTCCAGTCAGGAAGAAAAACAGAGATATTAGATTATGTGTGGATTTTAGAAATCTTAATAAGTCTTCTGAAAAGGATAATTACCCAGTTCCTCCCATGGAACAAATTCTTCAAAAGGTGTGTGGGTCTGAGATATTGTCACTTCTTGATGGCTTCTCAGGATACAACCAAATATTAGTTTCCCGAGATGATCAATTGAAAACAGCCTTTAGAACTCCATGGGGAACATATGCTCACCGCAAGATGCCTTTTGGGTTAATCAATGCCGGGGCAACTTTTCAACGAGCAATGGATATTGCTTTTAGAGGCTTAATTAACCATTCAGTCATTGTCTATTTGGATGACATTACTATATATTCTAAACATCGACCTGATCATATTAATAATCTTAGAAAGGTATTTGAACGATGTAGAAAATTTGGAATATCCTTAAATCCTAAAAAAACAATATTTACTGTTTCAGAAGGTATTTTATTAGGTTGTGTGGTTTCAAAACATGGAATCATGATTGACCCTGCACGAACCCAAGCTATTTCAAAAATAACTTACCCTTCTAGCAAGAAAGCAATGCAATCATTTCTCGGTAAAATAAATTTTGTTAGAAGATTCATTCCCAGTTTCTCCGAAATCATTCATCCTTTGCAGAAAATGATTAAGAAAGACACTATTTTTAATTGGGGACAAACTGAAAAAGAGTCATTTCAGAAAATCTTAGAATCCATTTCAGAAGCTCCTAGTCTTCTAAGCCCAGATTTTAACAAAGATTTCATACTGTATACTTTCGCTTCTGACATCTCATATGCAGTAGTTTTAACCCAATTAAATCAGCATAATAATGAAGTACCAATCTCCTTTATGAGTTCAAATTTTGAAGGTGCCGAGCTTAATTACCATGAAGTTGATAAGCAAGCTTTTGTTGTTTTTAAAGTTGTCAAACATTTTCGTCCATATTTATTGAAATCTAAAATGAAAACAATAGTCCCTTATTCCTCAGCCAGAAACTTGTTAGTGCAAAATGATTTAGGTGAGAAAAGAGCACCTTGGATGACATCTCTTCAAGAGTATGACTTAGAAATTAAACCCTCAACGATAGTCAAAGGTCAAGCATTATGTAAATTAGCTGCTGAAGCTGCTCATCTACCTAATGATAAATCTGAAACTATCATTGATGAGGTTTTACTTACCAGAGAAATCTATTTCTATCCTCCACCACAGGATTCCTGGTATACAAACATAAGAATACTTTTGGAAACAGGAACTGCTCCTGATTACCTAGAACCAAGGAAGAAAAGAGCACTTAGATTGAAATCTGCTCCTTATTTATTAATTGATAATATCCTTTTTTGGAGAAATTTAGATGGAGTATTGCTTCGATATCTAGATAAAGATGAAACGGAAGTAATTCTGAAGGAGTTACATTCTGGACCAGCAGGAGGTCATTTTGGTGGAGAAACTACTGCGCATAAAATTCTTAGGGCTAGCTATTATTGGCATACCTTGTTTCGAGTTTCCTATACTTTTGTCAGAAAATGCCAGGAATGTCAACTTGCTGTGGGAAGGGTTAAGAAACCTGGTTTTCCTTTACAATCAGCTTCAGTAGAAAGACCCTTTCAGCAATGGGGTATTGATATAATAGGGCCAAAAAATACTCCCTCATCTAAACAACACAAGTATATAATAACTGCAACTGATTATTTTACTCGTTGGGCAGAAGCTGCACCATTAAGGGTTGTAAATACCAATCAGGTTATATTATTTTTAGAATCCTTTATCATAACAAGATTTGGTGTTCCAGATTCCCTTGTCTTTGATAATGCTTCATATTTTTCATCAGTTGAGTTAACTCAATTTGCCTTAGAGAAGGGAATACGAATCAGGTATTCAGCTAACTACCATCCTCATGGAAATGGTTTAGCTGAATCAACAAACAAAAATTTATTGAAAATTCTCAAAAGAACTATTTTAGTTCACCATCGTGATTGGCATACAGAATTAGTCAATGCCCTTTGGGCGGACAGAGTAACTCCTAAGGTTGCAATAGGCAACTCACCCTTCTTCTTAGTATACGGAATTGAAGCTATTTTACCACCGAATTTATTTTTACCTTCATTACAGTTAGCTCAGTTTGTTCAAGATGAATATTGTCCAGCAATGGAAAAGAGGATTAATACTTTGTTAAAGCTTGAGGAAGAAAGAGAACAGTCAAAACAACACTTTACAAAACATCAACAAATTGTGAAGTCTTGGTTTGACCAATCCTTAAGTTCCAATCGAGAACTTCAGGTGGGAGACTTAGTTTTAAAATGGGATAAAGTTCATGAGGACAAAGGAGATCATACTAAGTTTCATAAGCTTTGGCTAGGTCCCTTTGTTATTGCTAAGAAGATATGTCCAAGTACCTTTCATCTGCAAACATTAGAAGGTCAGTTTGAAACATTCCCAGTGAATGGACTGATCGTGAAAAAATATTTCTGTTAATATTTAGGTCTTAAAATGTATATAATTTGTTTGTTGTTTGTAAATAACTTTATATTTTGTATAAACTGATTTACATTTTATAGAATTGAAGACTTAGGTAACTTTCAACATCATTCTGCTATTTGCAACCAGTTCTGATTCTCTTAATCAAATATTTCATTTGCATTAAAGACTGCCAAATTTATATATATAACCAGTCAGTAATCTTTAGATGTCAATTGAAGGGATAAATGTAAATAAATAAATCTTTTAATTAGAAAAGAGTCAGTTTGTTCATGAGTTTAAAAACTATGATATTAGACTGAAATCTTTTAGAATTTGTTTAGGATGATCAAAGTTTCTTAAATCTATAAAAAAACCTATCATTATTTTATTTTTTAAGTATTACTCAGATTATTCTTCACCTTTTTATTTTTTTTATAAAAGTTGGGATAGCTTATTAATGTCTTTTTCGAAGCTTGTACTTTGAAAAACTCTTATAGATCTCCACCATCAGTCTTCAAAATTATTTACAATCTGAAAACTTTTTAGAATTTGTTCCAGTCAATAAAATGTTAAAATGAGAGATGGAAGGTCTTAGTAATAAGCCGATCTGATCAGAATCACAAATATCACTAGTATGACATTATTAGGAAACTAATAATGGCTTTTGGTTTAAAAAACCAAGAGATAATGGTTCTCATCACGAGCCAGCGGATTCATTTTCTAGTGATATTAATGACTGACATTACCATTTGGTCACCATGCTGGGTAATGATCTCTCGTTTTATAAAATTAAAAAACTTCAAAATTAGTAAAGAAAACATAATTTTGATTGAAGAATAGGAGGTCTCATCACGAGCCGGACTAATCATGATCATCAGTGCTGTCTAGGATAACTTCATTTATGATCACCAGGGTGATGGCTTTTGGTTTAAAAAACCAAGAGACAAGAGGTCTCATCACGAGCCGACTTGATTATTCCAGACATCTCTCGTGAATGATACTATCACATTGGGATACCATACCTAGATAGTAGTCTTCAGTCAGAATTATTGTTTAAAGAAAAAGAAAAGAAACGAAAAGAAAATTATTATGTTTATGGAACAAATTCTGGAAAGTTTTCGGAAAAGTAGATTTCTATATCCTATACTGATGGTGCAGGTTATTTTTACTATGAAGTACTTTGTTTCGATCAGGATATTTTTAATTTTATCTCTAACAAGATCTCTATTTCAAAAGATGGAATATTTCTGAGTTATACTTATAAATATGAATAAAAATAATGGTTTTTATTTAGATAAAGAATTTTTGATTGTTCTTAATAAACTTTAAGATTTTGTTTATATCATTTTTTTTAAAGCTGTATGAGCAGAGATAACTGGTTCGCCCAAGTCGTCGCCATTTGTTGGTAGTCAGCAACAACCCCTTCATTTTTCATTGAGATGAAGGGATATTAGCTCTCTTTTATGATTTACCTTTTAAAGATTATAAAAGAGTGCCTTCAGAATCCTCGATTCTGAAGGTACTCTCAATTGTAGAAGATTCAAATGACATATTAGAAATTTATGAAAACATTTTCATAAATTTGATAATTAGCAGCTGTCAGTCTCATAAATTTTATATATGATCAATTCTATCATTAATTACTTTATCTTATTATATATGTTGATTTAAGAGATTTAAAAGGATAGTATGCTAATTGGTGTTTAAAGAAAACACATTTCGAATTTGTTTGAGGCTTGTTATTGATAAGATATTATAAGTTCTTGAAATCCCTACAACTAAAGGTGATTTATTAATTAAAATTTTCATTAGACCTAAAGTTTACATTTCATATGTAACTTAATATCATATCATTGCTTTGTAAAAATTGTATATATATAGCTAGTGAGAGTGCAAATAAATGAATATTATTTTGAAATTTTCATGTGTCATAGTTTTATAAGCTTTATATCCTATCGAATTTGGTTTTGGGACACAGATGGTTGGGATTTCATAAAGTTTTAAAACTATATTTCGAAATGAAACTTCATGTATATACATGGTTTGAGTGTCAATACGGATCATTAGTTAGTTGCATTTCAAGAACATTAGGGTTTATTATTATAACACTATATCATCATGTTAATAAACACGACTACCTTCCACGTGTAATCTGGAGTAAATCATCAATTGATAGTTTTTAATGAAGAGACATGACTCATATGGCTAATAGACAACATCTGTTACTAGGATCGCTGCATTGGTATGAAGATTTGGTTAATACCCATCAAATTAATTGACAGCTGTGAGTGTAATAATGAAATCGTATCAGTAAAATTTAGGGTTATATATGACTGATAACCACTCCATTCATGATGTTGTACGAGCTCATCATTCCAGATTTAATGTCATAAATGTTCTAATTTGTAATCCCTGAATCGAATGATTTCCGATATGAAGGATTGGTTAAGAATTTCAATTAGTCGTGGCTAGTCTTTCATTTATCATAGCAAAAGCACTAGCTGTTGTGCTCATCATATCCAAATTTGGTTAATATGGCCAAAATTGGAGGTCTTCTCTCTGTCACGTATGAAGAAACTGAGGATTTGACATTTCGCGTAATGTCTTATACTTGGGTGCCTATTCCTTCCATCTTCACGACTTCATACATTTGAATCCATAACCAGAGTAGTAGTGAGGGAGCTATGGCTCCGCTTAGTCGATTTGAAATTTCAGGACCGAAGCTTGTTGAAGCCGATGAGAAAGCTGCTCTGTTATTTGAAAAGATTGGATGGGGTCAGTTCTTCAGATGTTTTAGTGGCCATAACATGGAGGTTACTAAACAGTTTGCTTTGAGTTTTAAAGAAAATGTAGCACAGATTAGGGATTTAAAGTTTATCATTGACGAAGATAAAATTGCAGAGGCTACGAAGCTTCTACAAACTAGAGAGCGATGGTTTAAAGGTGGGAAAGTGAATAAGAAGAAATGTCAGTCCTTGCTGTTGCCCTTACCGGCCAGTGCAAAATTGAATATTGGGGTTTCGGTTAAGTTTTTAAAGCCAGAATGGCGGGCATTCTATGAAATTTTAGTCAGGTACGTACCATGTGATGGACGATTTTCTCATCTGCATTATTATCATCTACGACTACTGTTAGCATTGAAAGGCTTTAAACTTAATCTTCCATTTTACCTATTGCAAAGTTTGAAGAAAATGGCTCATTCGGTACAAACTACCATATGTAATCCTGATAGATGTCTGTTCCATCATGGTCTAATTAAAATTTTGATCCAGCAACAACTGTCTATTAGCTGTAAATATTGGGATGAGTTTTTGGTTGAATGTAAATTAGGGCCAACTCAGTATTGGCCAAACCCTCCCCCCAAAACTCGTAGAAAACGAAAGGCTCCAGTAAAATCCGAAATTGGTGATGTTCAGGAGGCTGAATCAAAAGATAAAGAGCTTCAGGAAGCAAATCCACCTATAAGTACTTGTATCAGTGATGATGGGGTCGTGAATGTAGCTCCCTGTTTCACTGAGACAACCTTGGACCAATCCCTATCTGACAAGTGCTTTAGTACACCTACAAAGGCAGAGGGAAAATTAACCAAAAATGAAGATGTTAATGTTGTTAATGATGAAAACCCCTCTGGGCTACATACTCCTCGAAAACATGGTGATGAGTCGATGCGTAAACTAGAACAATTAGCGCAGGTGTGTTGTGACAAAGGGGGTTTTGAACCAAAAGCTCTTATGTTTGTTCGTACAAGAAGAATTACTAGAAGTATGAATACTACACCTACAACCTCTGTTCCTATGGCCACTCAACAGAGTACTAAGCCAGTGATTGTCCATCTTGAGGATGATGTTCCATCATTGGTTCCCGAAACCACGCATATGGATGAACCTACTCTTATAGAGAATAATCGTGAAAAATTGTCTAAAGACATTACAGAGTCGGGTAAGTTCGAAGCTGCTCCATCGTGTATGGATGCTTATGGTTCGGGCCCCGAGCCATCTTTTATGAGATTTCCATCACCTGGTCAAGATATAGATAATCTTGATTCTTCTCAGGCAGCTGATTCGTGTCATGACAAGGAGGAAGAAACTCTCCAATAGGTCCTTGACAAGGTATATGAGACTAAAATTGTAGAATTGAAACATGAACTAAAGGAGTGTCAAGCAAACACCGCCTTGAAAGAGCTGGAAAATAAGACATTCAGGGCAAAGTTATTAAACTGGATTCATAGATGGAAAGAGATGAACATAAAAAAGAACCAATACAAGAAAGCAAAAAAATCAATGATCGATACAAACCAACACTTGCTTGAACAAGTAGAACAACAGAAGCTAGTAATCATCAGGCTCAAATCCAAACTCTCTAAAGCCAGAAGAGTGGTCCATTGACAAAGTAGAACCTGATGATTGTTTCTATTTTCAGTTATTTGGTTTATCTCTCTGTCAACAGGTAATAAAATATTTTTTAAATGCATGCCTGCAAAATCACAGATTTTGCAGGCACGCACATAATTTATTGTTCTTTTGTTATTTCTGTTAAAACTGATTTTAATAAGATTCTCATGTTTGTTTAAACAGGTGGACATGGTATTACTATCCTCAGCAAATACAGGATATTCTAGATTTCAGTTGGAAGACGTTGATGCTTCTTAAAGATTGGAATTTCGACATAGCCACAAATGTGCCAGTTCCTTTAAATCAGCAGATGTTTCAGGCTAGTCGTTTTTTATTATTGTTATCCCATAGTGACAAGTGTTTGTTGAAGAAATTCGATGCACTTTAATAGTGATAGGACTCTTATAGTATTGCATACAACATTTATGAAAAAACTGAATCGAAATACTAATAGGATTATATAAACTAGTAATTTTGATGCAAGAAGGGATGGAGTGACAGAAGAGAGACAACATTGAAATATTATTTTGGTACTAGTTTGGTTCCTGACTGAGGTTTTATCTTCAGAGGTGGAATGTGCCTGGAAATTTTTAGACTGATATCGTTGATCGGTATTATTTTGGATACTCTTTTTATATTTCAGTATATAATCTTCTATTTATAATATTGATGCAGTATACTTGGTTATGCTTGTACTCATCATGTGATATTACACTTTGTCAACACAATATTGTTATTTGAATTAGTATGTTATTATAGTTGAATTAATCAGTGTTTTATTGAAAATTCAGGATATAATGATATATATATTTATGTCTGATTGATCTCATTTGTATTTTTGCGATGATTTCATTTTGAACATTATCTTTTATTCAAATATCTAATGTTGTTTATTAGTTGTTAATTAATTAAACATTTCAGAAAAATTCGAAGTAATTGCTTATTTCAATGTCTCTGTCAAGGTATCTTATAGCAGAATGATTTAGTGTGGATGGCTTAAATATTTTCATTTAGATCTTACTCCTTTATCTTTCTGTTCATCATTATATTAATTAATAATTAATATAATATTCAAATTGCTCTCAGCTGAGATAGGATAGTTTAGTTAGTGTTATTATAGTATAGTTTATATTTAACAGTTGTTAAATAGAATTTGTGTAATTTTAGAATAATTTTAATAGTCTTTTAAAATTTAGAATATTAAATATAAAATCCTCCAAAATCGAAGACTTTCCTTAAGAAAGCAATTGTAGGATAACTTAGGTAGTTGAAAACTAATTTTAGAGTTTATTTAGATAGAAATAACATTAGGATAGATTTTTACTGAATTTTAGTTTCTCCTTAAGAGAAAAATTCAGTTGGTAGCAGGACCATAACCTGCGAGATTTTGCTATCCCAAACACATCAGGATCTGTTTTAAGCTGCTTGTGTGGGCTTAATCTCCTTGTTGGCCTAGGTCGGAAAAACAGGCCAACACGACCCCGCATACATGAAGAGCTCAGAAAACTCGTATTTTCATAGAATTGAAATTTTTTGCTCCCTGAAACCTTGAAATATCAACCAATCTTTTGCTTGTGGATTTTTGGGAGGGCCATCACCATTAAAGTTGTAGGCTTTTATAGACCAGGAAATTTCTGGGATTTGGGTTTAGATGACGGGAAGCATAGCGACATGTCATGATATGGTGGGGGGAATGACACTGATTGACCTCATTACTTTAGATCAATGGCTAGATCTAAGAGTATTTTGTATGTGGTTGAGATCTTTCCCACTTGAAACTTCTTTGCAATTTTTAACCCTCCGCCACATTCCCACAGATTTTACAACCAGAATTGAAGTGAATGGCGAACACATTGCTCCTTCTGAGACTGCTTCTTCCTTTCTGTGTAGGGACAAGGTTTATAAGAAATCCATAGAAGTTACTTATGTCAATATAGACAGTGTTCGCATAGGAGCATCCGTGATATTTGAAGTTTATGATAAGGATGTTTTGTTGGTCAGTGGAAAGATGCAAAGATTGAATGATACCTTTGAATGGAGGATGGATTTTCTCTGTGGGATTGGTGGGATCTCTATTCTTGGGAGGAGGAAAAGTTGAGCAAAGATCTTGGAGTGTTGCTGGGCCTGCCATGGATCTATGTGTCGCTGGTTGTTGTTCCGGGTCTCCTATGTTTTGGACAAAGAAAATCCAGCTTGTTTGTGGTAGAAAGTCTGTGAGTGGACTCTGTTTTGATAACATTCGAGAGGATGAGAAACCTATGAAGCCTTGGAAGAAGAGATAACAGAGTGATCGTTTGTTTCAGGTATGATATGCTAATGAATCTGTAACTAGTAGTTTTGTTTTTTGTATGTTCTCATCCATGGTGTTGCTGAACTGCTTTTTAAATGTTGAATGTATGTTTTATTTTCTATCATTGACAGAGGTGACCATTGTATGCCCTAGTCGCACAAGAAATATGAAGCCAATCCCATCAGTGGAGGGATGTTCATGTTTTGCCTCAGAATATTAAGGCTTTATCTACTCTCTGCAATTGAATGACTATATTGATAATGTAATAATGAATTTTGATTTTTGGCTAACCAGTTTCAGGGATTCAATTTAACTCCATGTTTGTTAGGTACCCATGTTCTCACTGTCAGCAGTATAATAACATTCATTTGGATACTAATCTCCGTTTAGCATGCCAGAGCCTTCAATTTACTTCCAAATAACATTCATTTGGATACTAATCTCCGTTTAGCATGCCAGAGCCTTCGATTTACTTCCAACTGATCATCTTTATTATAAGGACCATGGGTTGAAACTCGACCATATGCTATGTCTAGGAATTTTGGTGGCAACCCATATGATATATCCACTGGTAGTTGGTCTTGAGTTTGTAATTGTAACTGGTTTCCAGATGCATGACCTCTACACTTTCCTTTTCATCCCTTAGGTGTAGTTGAGGGTTGGGTGAGATGCATCTAGATTGGGTTTTAGGCTACTTTTAGCATATCATCATGTAAGAATGGTGCTAATGGACACATTCAAGCGATTGAAGTTCATAGGTTACTGCAAAGCATGGGCTATTTAGCAATCACATAGCTTGTACATGACTTAGAACCTGTTATAAAAATGTCACGTGACAGGAATTCGCATAGGGCCCAAACCCAAATACATAACCTAGATGTGCTAAAGATCAGCATAGTACAAATTGAAAGAAATGTAGAAATTGGCACTAGATCCATATTAAAGGGGCAACAAAAACTATAGTTAAGAAATCAAATCTGCACCCATTACATTGGTTCCTGGTAGAGTTCCTGTCCAAATTGGGGTCCTTGGGGTCTAAACTTTTGGTCGGGTAATGCTGGTCCATATTCTCTTTAAAGCAATTGAAGTGTTGCCTCGACGATGCCTTGGTGATTCTGGGGGCTGATCCTGGATGAATACAGTCCAAGTATCAATACAACAAACCAAACCTAGTAATGCTATGTTTCTTTCTGAGAAGCTTGACAATTAGAATAGATACCAGTCCTAGGTGTAACAAAAATTTCCTGTCAAATGTCAATCCAGAGTATGCTCATGAGTAATGGGGTGCACTACGCCATATAAATTTTTCATGGCCTGTCATGTCAACAGATTCTACATTGGTAGAATTCAGCCAAGATATATTCTTTTTCCAAATTTCATAGATTGTCTCATTAAATAACCTGAGGCCATATTTTGAACAAGACTAGGGTTATGCCAGAAAATTCATTTTAAAACTTACTGAGATGAATAGACCATGAGGGAGGGTGGTATTTTATATTGGATGATATTTAACATCTTTTTCATCTTAACCAATCTTATTTATTCTGATGTAATACAACTTTATTGTCCTTTAGTTGGACAGTTATTGCAAAAGCTAGATAGGCCAATTGATTCTAATATCCTATCTCGTTCAGCATTGAGTGCTTTCTGCTTTTAGCACTCTGCCTTTTCTCTATCTTTTTTTGTGTACCCATGCTTTACTTCTTATGTTTCCTTTCTAGTTTCATTAGCTAGCTGATTAGCTGTCAGTTATGTGCTCTGATCTTCTGATTTTGCCATCGTTCCAGGAGTTGCTATTCCACTCCCACATCGCACATTGTGTTTGTGGATGTAGTTTTCAAGTTTCCAGACCCTTGATCCTATCTTATCTTATGTATTATTCTTCCAAATGTTGCATACCTTTGACATTGGCCCAAATTTTGAACAATGTCGACTAACGTTATGCCAGAGAATTCATTTTAAAACTTACTAAGATGAATAGATCACAAGGTTGGTATTTTATCCTGGATGTTCTTTAGCGTCTTTTACATCTTAATCAATCTCATTATTTCTTATGTAATACAGATTTATTTTCCTTTAGGTGGATAGTTATCACAAGACCATGATAGGCCAATTAATTCTAATATCCTACCTTGATCAACATTGAGTGCTTTTTGCTTTTAGCATTCTTATCTTTTTGTGTACATGTACTTTACTTCTTATGCTTCCTTTTTTGCTTTGTTAGCAATATGATTAGCTCTCAGTTATGATTTTTTTAATTTTAATTTCGGCATCATTCCATGAGTTGACATTCCACTCATACATTGCACTTTAAGTTCCTAGATGTACTTCTCAAGTTTTCAGTCCTATTGACCTATTTTTGTGGTCATTTGTTGAACATAATAAAATTATCTTATCTCATCATTTATATACTTGTTTATCTCTTTCTCACATTTGTAGGTTTCTGAGTTGGTTCTTCAACAAGTGCTCTGCACCTTCTTATGTATTCACAGTTAGATCTAATATGGGATCTCCTCCTGAAAATTATATAACATTTTTAGTTCTAGGTTACAGTGATACAAGGATAACCACACAATAGAAGCATGTAGTTGCATTTGTTACAGGGATACACTTTAAAGTTGAATATATTCATATACTTTATGATGCTATTTACTATTTACTATTTAGTGATTCTGTTTATTTTAGATATATAAATTTTTGAAGATGCTTTAGGCACTTTATAGAAGCTCAATTTTAATTTGAGTGATAAATCGGTATTCACATTGGCTGTACTTTTGAGTCCCTTGACCAACTTTGTGATCATTCATTGGTGATTCAACATTAGTAAATTATCTTATCTTTTCTTATCTCATCTAAAGTTAGATATAGATGCATTAAAGCCTACTCAAAGCATTAGTCTCAATTGCGGAGAATCACCCTGAGGTAAATTGTTAAGCCAGTTGCTTCATGCCATTTCTTCCTATAAGTTAGTTAGTTCTTTGTTTCCATTTGGTAAGCAACATCCCAATGTTAGAACTTGTGAAACTCCACAGTGCGTGTTAACACGAGATCTACCTACATGCATCGGTGTTACTTTCCAAGTTCCAACATATGTTCATGGATATTATTGGGGTGAGCTCAACATTATAGAGTTCACTGTCCAACATCGACGGTTTGTGAAAATTAAATAGGATGTGTAATATGCTTAGGGTATATTACCGCTATGTAATACTGTATTAAAATTTGTTGTAGTAGTAGTCAGGACAACTAAGCAACTGAGGAGTGTTATCCTCCCCACCCAAAACTAATTCTTTCCAGTAACATATTGAGCAGCAAGGTCATAATGACTATATTGTTGTATTGGTCTTGAGCCTCGAAGAATCCGATGTGGGTACCATCCTCAGAATGAGAAACGTGTGCACACTGCATAGTAGGTTTCCTCGTATGGAAAAAGAGAAAAATATTAGTAATGTAGGTCAATATTGTATCAATGTTGTAATAATGATAAATCATCACCGCCCCAGCCCTGTGTGGTGTTAGGATATTTAGACACTTAGGAGTTAGTTAAGATCAACTTGTGTAATATATCCATTAGGTAAAAGTGTGTTTCTTTAGTATGCATTAGTATGCATTTGTAAATATTCTAATCCGACGGTCACGATATGTTCCAGACATAGAGTGATCCGACGGTTCAACTTCTCTTAGATTATACCTACCATTGATCCGTGGCTTAACACTTGATTGGTCTATGATCTCTATTTAAATATCATAGAGGGTCCTTGGCTAGTTGATCGATTATGAGAAGCTCATGTAACTTTCTTTATTTTGCATAATAAATTGCTACATGTAGCTATTTGGATGGGGCTGTGGACTGTTTCCCTCTCGAGGGTTTTAACCACCTGACAAACATTGGTGTGTTGATCTGTGATCTATTTGTGTGAAGCGGTTGCTCAAGGTGTTCAGTCTTTTGGGAGTACCCTGTGTACCCGAACATGGTATTAGAGCATAGGTCTCAGGTTCAATTCCCCCGAGCTATGCTGGAGGTGGGGTGTTGGAGTATTAGGTACCTCCACATGGTATAACCGCTACACCTCTAGGAATATAAAAACAAGTGGACTAACCGCCACTCTTGGTTATTGGGCCTTATGCTAGGTTTCAAATGTTCATCAACATTTGCAGGTTTTGGTGTAACGAAAAACCTTACAACCCCAATCTTTATTCCGGGAAGTGTCTATAATGTAATTGAGTCATGTCATGTCCCAATTTTCTGATCGGGAGATTCAATAATGTAAACAGGTCATGTAAAGTCATTGAGGTTAAACCTCCATTGTAAGTCGGGGCAATAGTCCCCACATTTGTGTCAAGGTTAACCCTCCTTGTTGATCGGAGGGCAAAGTCCCCATAGTTGTGGGGCACTAGGGTTATTAGACTCTCCTAGAGATGTCGGCTCTAGTAAGTAATTTTTAAGTGGGGCCGACATGTTAAAGTGGACATTAAGTGAACAAAATAATATAAATAGAGAGTGGGCCTCTCTATTTATCACACATACACTCACTCATTGGGGCGCATGAATGAGAGAGAAGTAGTTCTCTCAAGTGAGAGAGAGAGAGAAGCTATGGAGATCATCTTTATGTTTTCAGGTTTTATTGATGCTATTGGTGCTCATTCTATCTCTGAGGAAGTTGCAGGGTTTCCTCCTTTATAGTTTCCCCGAGGAAAATTCTTTGTGTCTCTTGTCTCTTGTGTTTCTTGCTATGCATGTTATTCTCTCAGTTAAAGATCCTAAGATAATGCTAGCTTGAATGATAAAAAACTAACATCCACATGCTCCAGAGACGAGACACTAGGGGAAAACATGGAGGCCATCCAATCAAAGAGGCTACCGAGGGGAAGGTCCTAAAGTTCATCAATCAAGTCCAAGTCAAAGGATTTGAAAATCAAGTTGATGATACATATAACATGGAACCAAGAGAGGGGGAATTGGTATATATATATATATATATATATATATATATATATATATGCAATTAATTCAAACAATAGTATGTACATGAAACTTCCACTACTGCACCTATACTACACCTAGCACAAGTCCTACAAATAACAACAAAAAAATCCACATGATCACCAATGCACAACAAATTCTAACATAGTCAGTCTATCAATAGAAATAATGAAATCCATATTTTACCTTTTCTGTATACCTTCTATAAGCTGAAAATACAAATGTATCCACTTGTTCTAACTCTGTTGACACTAAATGGCAAGGAAGGATAAGATCCAACTATATAGAACTGCTCATGAATTCCCACTAAACCAAGGTTTGAAATGTATGACAAGGGAGGTCATGAAGAGGGACCAATATTGACAAGGGTGTCCCCTCTTCTATTATGCCCCTTCATGATCCAACTAATTAATAATGATATAAATCATCCAACCACTGACATCCTTTAATAGAAAACTACCCAAAATGTAAGGACTAGTCTCATGACTGAAGTTTGCTTTGCCAAAATGAGAGGTAGCTCTTAGCTACACAATATGTGATAACATGACATATTCAGAATTTGGTAGATGGAAATCAAAATTGTTAGGTAGGAAAGGTTCCAAGAGACTTGTCTAATGTCATGATAGGTAGATCAAATGAAAGCAAGGCTTTCCAATACATGAGCCAAAGAGCACACTTTTGAGGAGTGCAAAATACACTTGGAGTTGGATCTTGATAGTTTGCAAAAGGAACGATTACAAGGAGTTTAGAAATTTTCATTACGGGGAAGTGCTGTAAATAATGATCATTTAACATGGTAATGTCTCTTCATATTAATGCAATCGTATTCTAGGAGTTTATTTGTTTCGTTAAGGTGTGTTGAAGTTTTAGGTAGATTAATAAGTACTAGGTAATAGTTTCTACATGATGTTAACATGGCATGTGGAGGAATCAATAATACGAGCAGTGTCATAATATGTAAGATATATATAAGAGAAGATGTAAGAGGTGTAAAGAATATATGTCACAAGGGAATATGCCATGAAGTCTTGGCACAGAATAACCCCGGAGAGTTAGCTAGTTGGTGAAGATTCCATAGACTTATGGGTTTTATATGCCTCTTGTGTGTCAATTTAATTAATGGATAAGTGATTTTTGTTTTTTCTCTATTTCTCATTATGCTATGTTGTACTATGTGTTAGAAAATATTAAATTTGAAGGTATTTCTCATGAGTTTTCAGGTATGTTAGTCATGGGGGGCGACAAAGTCATGTCCCTGGTGTTTATTTATGTATAAAGTGACTTTATGTAAGTAAATAAAGTTATACTTCAAACTTTAAGTTGTGGGTCCCATAATATGTTGTGAAGTTTTAACTATTCTATTTTTATTAATAAAAGTGCATTTAATGAGAACCATTGATCTTTATAATTAATCCTATCCTTTGATGAGTTGATAGTTAGGTTCAGTTAGTAAAACTAAAGCATAAAATAATGAAGGGACAAAGAGAAAAACACAACACCAAGGTTAAGAGAGAGCTTGAGAAGGGAATTGTTCATCAAGCAAACAATGAGCACAAATCTAAAGACAAATTGAAACCATATATTGGAGACCGTACAACCTCATTAAATGTAGTTGACAATACCATACATGCATAGATTTTGAGGGTACTTGCCTACTTAGAATTCGAGACAGGGTGTTGTTGTTTGGTGGCATATATCCTAAGACAATTTGCTGGTAATTACTAGCATATATTTCAAGGTCATTTTGTTGTTGTTTTTTCTAGCATAGATCTCGAGGTAATGTGCAAAAAATTCTTGAGTTTTTGTATAGTAATACTTTGCATAGATCCCAAAAATCCATATTGTTCTGCTCAACATGTGTCGATTGTTCTGGCATAGTTTCCAATGTAGTGTTGGGTGCAAAGATAAGTGGTTTTTGTGAATTTTAAGATTGTTTGATGGTTGTAACATAAGTTTTTATTTAAATTTTTGAGTTTTGTCCTATGTAATAAAATCTAATCTCTCAAGGGTTTTCCCAAGGTTGGGTTTTTCCCTGTTCAAGTGTACCTAAATCATTGCGTTCATGGTTTAATGTTCAAAATTTATGTGTTTGAAGATCTTGGCAAGAGTGTTTTGATTCATTAAAGTCTACAACTAATTTTAAGTTTGAAAACCTACAGTTGCTAAGTGTTTGAAAAAACACTACAAAGAGAATTTTGTGATTTTATCATTATTTCTTCAATATGGGAACAATCATGCCAACACTTATATCATGGTATATTTATAATAGAATAGCATAAAAGATATAATATATCTCCACTGGTAATATTTTTTATGTAAACATTGTTCTTGAGACTATCCTATCCTTGTCAAAATGATTTGATATAGAAATTATATTTAAAATGCATAAATGATAATTTAGAGTATGGTAATATAGCTCTCAGATGAGCATACGATATGTGCAAATATATATTTTTGATGAAAATGAAGAAAGGTTGAACAATTGTGTTTACTCACAACTATTGTGTTTATCCCAATTTCCAAGCGCCCTTCAATGTTGAGGATTTCATTGTTGTTTCCATGACGTGTCCCAATTATTCAAGCTTCAATCATGAAATCATGGAGTTCCAAGCACTCATAGCCAAGGTATAAAAGCATGGAGATCACCCTCTGTATGATAATGTTAATTTTGCAAGGAAACTCATAACAATCATGGAAGTGAATATCTCCTCTTTGAATCCATTTTTGCGAGGTCTTTCTCTTTGTAGAGAAATCCCTAATTAGGAAAGCTATGTGGAAATGACAGAGTTGTAAATTCCTTGGGAATTCACTGGGAGAGTATTTCCTTCCATTGATGTAGGGGGAAATAAACTTGTTCCTTTGGTGTCAAGGATACATAACTTTCTTGATTCAATTGAAGGAATACCAAGGTTTGATTTTTAGAAGTGGTCCTTGTAATATTTTTAGAAGTGGTCCTTATTTCTTGGGCACTCGAGGCCTATAATTGAACCATTGGATTCTTGATTTCAACTTAGAAGAGGACATCTCCATGATGGTTCTAGTGTGGGATTTCCTTCCACTCATATTCTAGGTTTATTTTACCTTTTTTGGCCAGAGAGAATAACATTAGGGAAATTGTTGAACAGAGCACTCTTAAAGGCTCATTGATATTCATGTGGCTAGAGTTTTGTGGAAGTTGACTCGAAAAAAGAGTTTCTAGAAGATAAACAAAACTTGGATGCTTGATGTCACCTTTAAGGCTTGGACTATGAGTATCTCTTGTTCAAGTGCAATGTTTCCATGAGCATGTCCATTTTGGAATAGATTGAAAGAAAAGGCTAACCACCCTGACTCGGCCATTAATTACAAATGTTAAATAGGAATAATTGTATGAAACCTTCACCACAACTCACTCTTCTAAATTGGTCACTTTTACAATCAAATTTCTTATCGATTTCTTAAATGAGAAGGAGCAAGGAGAACTAGTGGAAGAAAATTATTTGGAGTTTAAGGCTGAGGGGCATGAGAACAAGGAAAAATAGGATATGGAGGAGAGAGAAGAACATAAAACCTTGAAGGATAAACATGGTCACTAGGGGAGGAAGACTCTGTAGTTTAAAATTCACTAAAAGCAGCGGAATCAAAAACCAATGGATGCCTTATATGTTGTCACAGTTAAACAAACATTCAACTTTTTTCAAATCACGGGAGGAAAATAAACCAGAAAAGAATCATGAGATAGAGAATACGAATGGAACAAAGTGTTGGGTTACCATTCTTTTCTATCCAAGTTCAACTACTTTTTGCAAGGCTTTGAAACTTGGGTATGTTTTTTCAATGTATATTTCTATGTATCCAACTTGTCAAACAATACAGAATCGGCCATGAAAATCGGAGAAAGAATCTTGAGAAGAAAGTGTCTACCCTCCATCCCATCTTGATTTGGAGTTGGAGGGATAAGTGGTCAATATATATTATCCCACTTTATGTTGTATCAGGATTCAGGTTGTATGGGTGTGGTTGCAACCCCCTCTTTTTTCATTAATGCAATTCATAATTATTATTGTTGGAAAAAAAACTCCCAGACAGGGAAATACTTTTATAGTTGCTCCAATGTCCCTCTTTGCAATATTTTCCCTTGTTATCTCATTGTATGAACTGGTTGGCTATGACTTGTTTATTAATATAGATATACAAACATATTCCACGCCCATCTTCCCCATGACCAATCATTGCCTGGAAATTGTAGTTGACGTCATGAAGTCCCAAAAGGTTTGAGTCCATAATGTGACAAAAGTATAAGGAGATTGGAAATTCAAGTGTTTGACAATGAAATACAATATTTCATGTATATGCATGGAGCTAGACATGCTATTTCTCAAGAAACATCCTTTGGAGTTGGTTGCTAAAATTTGTAATTATTAGTATTCGTTTAGTAATTTTTATTTACAAATTACATGGAAACCATTCCAAATATTATGTGTTGTATGTTGAATTTTCCATAGCTTATGATAAAACATATGACCATAATAGCTGAAGAACGTTATTCTTGTATGAAATACAACTATTAAATTCATATGATAATGTTGTTCGTTTAAACCCCCTTGATGCTCATTTTTGTTTTATTTGGGAGTATTTGTATCGTTGCCCCAATATTAGAAACTAGTTGCAAAGGGGGAAAATAAGAGGTTTATCAAGTTCAAAAAATAACATAGACTATCATGATGTTAGGTGGATGATGGAACTATCTTATGCAAATCTCATTAAATTGACTAGGATCTTAATATAAATTAGTCAGGATCTGGACATAATGTTGTAAAATTGTTGAGGTAACATAGAGTTCAAATAAAACAAGTAATATTGAATTTATTGAAGTCTATTGTTGATAAACTCTTTTATTTTATTTTTTCCCAAAAAAAACCTCATGGGAAAACCTAGGAACATCTCTGTATTTTGCAAATGGTACCCAATTTAAACCCATTGGTGTTGATTATGATGCTTGACCTGGTAGGGACATGGTGTAAGGAAAGCAACTTGGGGGATCAACCATGAGACTTTGAACATGGAGCTCAATGTAATTAACCACTTGAGCTAACCCATTGGGATTTCAGTTCACAAGTTCTTCTTGAAAGGTGCAAGTGAGTTAAATTGCAGAATTTCCTCGTAACATTCATTGAAGTGGTTGGTGTTTTTTGTCACATATTTGGCTTTGAGTAGGATTTATCTTGTTATATGACTGGAGGTGTTTGGAGACACTAACGATTGCATTCTCATATATTCTAAAAGCATGCACATTGATTGCATTATTTTTTTATTTTTAAAAGCTCGAATATTGGAGGAAGATTTATCCAACTACTTTAAGCCATGCTTTCTTGGTGAAATCTATCTTAGAAATATCTTCTTTTATGATTTTAGTTTGAGAGATGAATATTGAAGTTCGATAAACTATTACAGTTAAAAAGAGAAATAAGCTATACCAAAGTTCATTCTCCATAAAATGAGTAAGAGAATGGATGTCGAGTTCTAATGATAATGGAATTGATTGGAGGAATGACCAATATATATATTGCGGTGGATATCTTATGTAATATGGCATGTGCTGAGACTTCACAAAGAACATGTTGCTTGAATTTCACAATAGGACTTGCAATATTAGTTATATGTGAAGAAAGGATTGTGGTTCTATTCAGAGTGTAGAATGGATTTGCGGTGCAAGGAGAAATTGGGAAATGACAATGGAATCAACTCAGTCACATTGCACTCTTGATATATGTTGGCCTACATGTCTAGTTTATGTGATCACTAGTCATCTTTTGTAGTTGTTTTATCATGGTGTACTTTGAAAGTTTTTTATGGTCTCTATTTTAATGCAATTTTGTAAGAGACTATGAGTATTTCATGAAGAGGAATTGTGAGAGATAATATAGTATTTCTGATTTTTGTTTGTACAATTAATTATTGGCTATAAAGAGAAAGTTAAAAGGTTGCCTTTGGCAATCCATAAATTCCTCTATTCTGCATTGAGAAATTTGATCTGGATTCTAACATTCATACTTATCTTAGAGCGATCATTTCTTGAGAAAAAAATGGTAAATATTGGCATTGTTATGTGTTTATTTTATGAATTCTCCTATAAGACTCAACTCTAGAGGATGAGACCAATTATGTTTAATTGCAAGACACATTGCTAGAAACCCTTGCTTTTGGCAAAGAAGGGTCGAAAATCTTCTCCACGTGTATGATGTAAATATTTGAAGCTAGGTTCCTCTGTCATCGATTAGATTTGATAGGTTGAGAGGCCATGATAAGCCTCATGGGATAGCTGCAAGTGTACTGAAAGTGAAATGACAAGCATATCTGCAGTGTGTAGACTCTAGAGGTAGAGTCTCAAATTCATGATTGCAAGGATACATGCAAGATTTCCTCATGGGATAAAACTATTGCTATCAAAGGACAACGGTTCATATCATATGGTGTTAAAAGCATATTGCATGTTCTTTATGGTTCCCTTAAATTCTTTAATCTAGAACCTTTATTTCAGTTTTTCATTTCTCAAATAAACTTGGGTCCTGTCAATGGAAAATAACCAAAATTCACAAGTTTCCTTGGTACATATGGAAAATGAAAAACAAAAAAACTAATTAAAGTCATCACTAGCACTTACTCCTTCTCTCCCCTTTGTATTGTCTACCTTGCTATGTTTTGTCCCATTTTTTACAAACCCTAGTCCTGGAATTTTGGAAAAGGTACCATCTTTGTACCCTTGTAAATGATAACTTTGGTATGAGTCATTGTATGACAAGCATTGAATTTTTGAAACATCCTTTTTTTGTATGGAGTAAGTTCCTGCCCAAAATAAACACTTTTTGATATGGTAGTTACAATAAATTTTAGTTTATGGTTGTATGTTTTCCGGAATATTCTTAAGATATTCAGGGTCTGTTTTCAAGGTATTTGAAGAACAAACTAGGAGTACTATTTATTTTTGGTAGATTTGAGATACATTTTTGGAATATTGGAGTGAAATTAGAGATAGGAAGGTTCACCATAGTTTTCTGCTTTTACTATAATCTTGTTTCCTGTGCACTGATTCCAATGAAAATTCTATAAATTAAGATTCTTAGGGTAGGTATTTTTGTGTCATATTGCTTTGAAAACTAATATCCTGCATTGATGACCTACATTTTCACAATCATTAAACTCAAGTTATGATAGAAAAGTTATTTAGGATAGGGAAAATTTTAAGAACCCCCCTAAATTTTTTTGTATAAGAAATGGGCAAATCCCCATGATATATAGGAAAATATGAAGGCTATTTTATCAATGTTATATTATGTATAAATATATTTTTTGGCAAATATCTCATTGAATTCTATAATATTGTAAAATATTAGGAAATCTTTCAATATATTACAAAACCTTGTAAAATCTTGGCGAAACTTTCACTACATTGTAAAACCTTGTAAAGTATTGGGGAAACTATTACTAAATTATAAAATCTTGTGAAGTATTGGTGAATTTTTGTTAAAGTATAAAACCATATATAGTAATAGGATATATAAAACAAGGACATGTCAAAATAGATAACAACACCAAAAGAAAAAGAAGCAACAAAGACAATGGGATTCTAGGTTGCTCCACCCATGGCTTGTCCCATAAAGGAGAACACAAACACAAGAAGAAACAAAATGGTAGTGTTATCATTATGAATATGTCTTATGAAATGTTTCTAACCATGCTACTATTTGAATTGTAGGAAAAACAGTGTACAATCACCTAAAATAAAAGAAGGATGATACTTTTTCCAAAGAACAAGTGATGATAGTTCAATTAGAATATACAATCCAATTAATATACATGAAGATGAATTTGAATCTCCTAGGGTCAGAGAAAACGTGGTGAAAGAAAGAGATTTAGAAAAATATAAGAATCATATGACCTAAAGAGAGTGGTATATCCACCTCGAGAGATGAACACCACCTTGGGCATGAGTGATAATTCAAGATGAATACAATTATGACGGAACTTCCAATTAAAGTAAGAGGCCTTAGATACAATCTAGTTATGTGGCACAGTTGAGTGACATCATCGATGTAGAGCCTTCCAGCAATGAAGAAGTATCCAAGGAGAAATGGAAGAAGCTATGATCAAAGAGTACTAGTTGATCATGGGGAATGATGTCTAGGATGCGGTTATGATACCTGAAGGGAAGTCCATAGTAACTTCCATGTGGATCTACAAGATCAAGTATGTAGCAGATGACAACACTAAGGGATACAAAGAAAGGTTCATGGTTTCTCTCGGAAAGAGGGAGTAGAATATGGCATGAAATACTCCATTGAATAAGACACACTTCTCCAGTCAAGTAGAAGTGTATACCAAGCAGAGAACCACATGTACATAAAAGGATTTGTATGAAGGCACACGTGGATAAGCACATCGAGTTACATGAGGAGCTTGAGGATCACCTAGGCTGATGAAGGTCTTAACCTTTGCTACAAGGTTGAAGATGGAAGCCTGTAGAGGACGACAAGCTCAAAGATGAGTGCAAGAGGAAATTTTCAACAAGGTTCAAGACAGAGGATCTTGTTATCCAATGACATGAGATGGATACAGAGAATATTGCTAGAAGAGGATGCTACATGCCACTCCAAGTACTAAATGTTTTGATACATAGAGTACAAATGAAGAGGGAGGACGATGATCCAATTCATAAGGAGTGACTACAGAAGATCTCTGAGTTCGACACGGTATGACATGATGGATAACTGCATGATGGATTGAGACTTTACCAAGAATAAAGTGGGTTCCAACCTTTAAGGTTGAATGCGAAAAACTGGGATATGTTGATGACCTAACATGATGAATTCATTGTAGATACAAAGAGGAAGTGTTAAAAAAAGAAAGAGCACTTCAGGATGTTTGGGATCATGTGTGATATCATGGATTAACATAGATAGGTTGAGTACATTGCAGCATGTTCATCCTATAGTGAAGCACTATTGCTTCGCAAAGTATTGGCATGATTGTTTGATGTTGAGATAGATGTTGTGATAACCAGAGTTGCATCAAGATAAAAGAGAATCTGGTGTTTCATAAAGTCCAGGATATGGTGCAGAGAGGAGCCATGAAGCTCCAGATGTTCCTATAAAGGAACAAGTTGTTGATGTGTTAAATAAGCCTATGTCTCGTGTAAGGTTTGAACACTTTCGAGACAAGATTGGTGTAGTTCGAAAGGACCTCCCCGGAAAGAGGGAGTGATGATGAGATTATTATTGATGATGAGATGATAGTGATGGTAGTGCAGAAAAGGCTAGTGTTCCTACAGATGTTGATGAGATCCAATATTCACTTGTGGACGATAGTATCCTCTCTTGAGGATGGTATTGTGGACAAGAACACTCTCTTGAGAATGGTCCTAGTCCTTGCGAGATGAGAATGGTCCTGCAGATGATAGTAATATCTTATAGAGAGTGATCCTACATTCATTTTTAGGATGGTTTCATAGACAAGAACACTCTTTTAAGAGTGGTCCTAGCACCAATAGGTTGAGGATCGTCTACGATGATAGTACTCTCTTATGGAGAGTGATCCAACATTCACTTGTAGGATGGTGACATAGACAAGAACACTCTCTTGAGAGTGGTCCTAGAACTAATAGGCTAAGGATTGTCTACAATTATAGTACTCTCATATGTTGAGTGGTCCTACATTTAGTTGTGGATGAGATCTGCATTCAATTGCAGACAACAGTATCCTATCTAAGGATGGTTCCATAGACAAGAATACTCTCTTGAGAGTGGTTCTAGCACCGACAGACTAAATATGGTCTACGATGATAGTACTCTCATATGTTGAGTGGTCCTGCATTTAGTTGCAGACGAGATCTGCATTCAGTTGCAGATAATGGTATCCTCTCTGAGGATGGTCTCATAGACAAGAACACTCTCTTGAGAGTAGTCCTAGCACTGGCATGCTAAGGATGGTCTATGATGATAGTAATCTCTTATGGAGAGTGGTCCTACATTCACTTGCGGGTGAGTTCTTGCATTCAGTTGCAGATGATGATGTTCTAGCATTTAATTATGTTGTGGTTGATTTATCTCAGTATTTATATACTAATAGTGCAGGTAATGCTCGAGATTATGACAAAGATGATGATGCTTGAGATGATGCTAGAGATCACGATGGTTGAAATGATTCCAGAGATGATGGCAGAGCTGATGATCCAAATGATGCTCAAAATGATGATGTTTGAGATGATACAAGATATCCATGATGATTATGTTCCATGGATGATGTTGATGTAGCTGTGAAAACTTCCTATGACATATAGATTCACCAGTAAGTTGTACAGATGTATTGTTGGAAGAATACCTTCCTTGTTAAGAGAGAGTGTTAAATAAATGTAATTACAGAAGATATTCTTTTTTGTATTATTGTTATTATTACCCCTTCCGGAGATGTTGTTCCTTCGATTAAGGATGTCCTTGATGTATTTGGTCATGTAAAGTCTTGAGGTAAAACCTTCATTGTAAGTCGGGTTAGTAGTACCCACAAAAGTATTATTAAAATGTATTGTTGAGTCTTCCAAGGACATTTGGCCCTAGAAGCAAGGATAATTCATCCTAGTTGGGTCATTATGCTTCTCAATTGATCAGTATGAATAGATTATGTGCCTCCCTCATTTGGACAAGCAGCATAACTCAGCAGTTGTGCTAGACAAAGAAAGAGTAGTACATATGGGAGAGAGGAGGAAATCCATTATTATTCTTGGGTTCTTATAAGTCTTATTCTTTGGGTCTTAAATTGTACTTGGTTGAATTCTATATTGAGGAAGTTTTGTTTGGTTTTCTCCCCCATGAGGGTTTCCCAGGATAAATCTCTGTGTTCTTTTGTGGGGTTGTGCTTGTCTTTCTTTTAGTGATCCTTTTGTATATGGTTATGATTTTATATACTAAATGATATTAGATCTTGTGTGACCATAGAAAAATTAACAGATGGAAAAAATCCATGCAAGAAGAGTTCAAGTATTTGCAAGACAATGAAACTTGGGAGTTGGTTCCTCTACCTTCCAAGAGGAAACTAGTGTAATGTAAGTGGGTGTATAGGACCAAAATGGTTGTTGATGGTTCTGATGTGAAGTATAAGTCCAAATTAGTTTCCAAATTATTTTCTCAATTAAATGGAGTGGAATATACAGAGACATTTTCATCGGTGGAAAAGATGGACTCAATCAGGCTAGTTTTGGCCATTACTACATCTAAGCGATGGGAGGTGCACCATATGGATGTGAAGAGTGATTTTATTCATAGTGGCCTTCATGAGGAGATTTATATGCAGCATCATAAAGGTTTCATTCATGACCCTTAACTTGTTTGTAGGTTGAAGAAGTCTCTCTATGGTCTCAAGCAAGCTCCTAGATCTTGGTATGCCAAGATGGACAACTTTCTTCTCTCACAAGGTTTTGAAAGATGCAAATCTGATCCTATTGTGTATTTGCAGCATTTATATGAAACTATTCATATCATTGTATTGTATGTTTATGATATTTTGATCACTAGAAGTTGCATTGCTGATATAGGTTCAATTAAGTATTCATTGCACCATGCATTTTCTATTACTAACCTAGGATTGTTGAAACAATTTCTTGGCTTGGAGATTGGGAAATCTGATGCAGGTACCAAGATCAGGAAATCAAAGTATGCTTCAGAACTGTTATTAAATTTAAAAATGGATGAATGTAAATTTTCTAAGTGTATGTTTCTTTCAGGAGGAAAACTAGGTGATTTTGGTTCATCTCCATTGGTGGATAGCTCATTGTATAGACAACTAGTTGGGAGATTGTTGTATCTCACACACTCTCGACATGATTTGGATTATGCATCAGGTTTTATTGCTAGATATATGAAATAGCCTCATCATATCCATTGGAAGGCTGATAAAAGGATATTGCATTATGTGCAAGGAACCAAACACTTCAGGATACGCTATGTAGCTAGTTATCCACTAGAACTACTTAGATATATTGATTTTGATTGGGTTGGAGATAGAATTGACGAAAATTCCACTTCAACTTATGTATTCTTTCTTTCACATGGACCTATTTTCTGGTAAACTAAGAAACAACACACTATTTCCCTATCTTTAGTTGAGGCCAATTACAAAGGAGTAGTGAATGTAGCTACACAATGTGTGTGGTTGCAAGGGATTCTTAGAGAACTAGGTTTTGTATTTGATTCACCTAATTTCATTTGGTGTGACAATCAAGGTGCAATCATGATATCCACAGATACAATACAAATACAGAGGACCAATCACATTGAGATCCACATGCACTACATTAGGATCTTGGTGCATGACCAGGTGATATCATTGCACTATTTCCCATATGTAGAGAAAACTCCTAACATCTCCACCAAGAGCTTCATTGAGAATAATTTCACCTATCTAAGATCACTCCTTGGGGTGGGTGACACATGGTAATGACTAATATTCACTTCCATATTTTGTTCCATGTACATTTTAGAGGGGAGGCTTTATTCCCATGTGGTTTTCCTTCTTACCTTGGTTATATGGACTAATAAAATATTGTAAGAGGTGACTTGAGCCTTATTTTACAAGGCCTCAATTTTGATTTGGATACACTAATGCAGGATTAAGGGGTGGTGTTAGAAAATCATACCACCTAGTACCATATGCATCATACCACCTAGGACCATAATCTCATTCATTTTCACTTATGCTAGGTCCAAACTTGGTTTATGGTGTCTCCCTAAGGTTGTTGGGGCTTTTTGTACCATTAATTGCACATTAAGTCCTCATTTTGGTCAACCAAGAGCTAAGGCACCCTCATTAATGACATTTTAGTCCCTTAGGGAACTCCCACTCCTTAAAACATGGGTTTGGGTTGACTAGGGGCACCTATGCACTGTATTTGGGTGTTTTTGGCTCTTTTGGACCATTTATGACTACCTAGAGCCACTCCCACTCCACCATGCACTCCACCACACCTAATATACCGTCATCTATGACCACCCATGCCTCTCCAATGTTCACATGGCCATTCGTGACTGTTTTAGGGGATTTGGGAGCCTATTGGTCCACCTAGGGGGTTTTGAGGTCCAATGTAATCTTGCCACTTGTATGCCAGCAATGCACCTCTAAAGGATAAAATTTTTCTCCTAATGTAATATAATCATGCTCTAGACATGTTCATATGTTGTACCGTAATAGAAACTTCAGTTATTGGCATCATTCGTTGGTGTAATTTTTGCTTCCTTTCATTGTTTTGTTATTGTATTGTCAAATTATTTTATTGTGAGGATTCTCTTAGGTTCTATATCCTGTTGTAAATCAGAATTTCACACATGGAAACCAGACACTTTATGTGTGACTACACCATTTATTTCATATGGCTAGTCTAACCATAAATATCGTCCATGGAGGTGGCTGAGTAGAAATCAGGTACACACGTTGATGGAAGGGATTCATTTGAAGTGGGGGACATCGAACTGGTTCATGATGCCATATTTATGCAATTTCCATGCCTAGAGCCGCGATATGACTCATTCCACCCCATTATCATCCAACACTACCTAGACGTATCTATCAAACATCGATTCTCGAAACTACGCCTCATTTAGAATGTTGAAGTCGGAGTACTTTAGGAAGGCGACACTACCCATCAAAGGCCCCTCAATATCTACTCTGAATGGTGCAGGAACCTCTAGCTCCTTACTTTCTATTTTCTTTGTCTTTCATTTTTGCATTTAGGGAGGCATAGCCATGACTGCTAATAGGTTGTACTATGCGCACCAAACCTCAACCTATTATTCAAACTTCCAAATTTACTTGCAAACTTGTCTCACAATAATGGATAACTTATGGTTCACTTGGAATATCATATCCTTCTTATAAATTTGAGCTTGAAACCAATTTTATTATTCCCCTTATGCATTTAATACCCCTAAAACTAATCTTAACTACTCAAGCATACGACAAGTTGTGATCTTCCTATCTTCCTTTACTGGCATTCATCATTGTTGACTTACCATCACCTTCACACGGCTATTCAATGTTTTTTTTTAACAAAAATTGAAAAATTATTTATATAATTAAAAAGGGCTGTGCACAACCATTCAGTACAATGCCATTGGAATACTAAAAAAAGGAAGTTGAGATAGAGTATCTACAAAAACTGCTATCCAAGATGAAAACCTTCTAAAGTCAACATGATATTTCCTAGTGTGCACTATGACTGAATTAGAGCATATGCGTATGAACTGTTGGTTCAAGATAATACAAAAAAACATAAACTAAGTAATGTGAATCATTTTGGTTTTCCTGGGAATCCTAGAGGCCGGGTGACTGAAAATTCTTCCATTGGATGAGCTGCTTCTCTAGGATGATCTTGGAATTTGTTGCATTGGTTCATCTGGATGAGCTTATGAAGGTATTCCTTGATGAAATCAACCGTACCCATCAGCTCTCTAATGTCTCTTTCGTGATCATCAATGCGGTAGTCATGGTAGTTGATTTGGTAGGATACATGCCGCATGTCAGAAACCAGATGTTTCACATCCAAAGCCATCTCCTTGTTGTCTACGATACCCAATACAACGTAATATGCGAGCATACGAATGTTGATCTTGAGGTCATCCTAACCTGCCTTAAGGTTGGAGTACCCAGATCCCGAACCTTTTCTTTCCATTGTATTTCCTACGAGTCGAGGAGAAACCTGGTTGACGAGAGCTCTACTAAAAGTCATAAATGAATGGGAGGGCTTAATAATATCTGCACCAAGAGCCACTTCACAATGCAGAGAGATGTTAATGACTTCGTCCATGACTGTAGAGGAGGTTACAACGTTCCCTTCCAATTCTATCACTGAGAGAGATGTGGGGGATTCTACACATGAGAGCTCTTTGCCTTCGACAAAAAGGTTTCAAATTCAAGCACGAGAGAGGTGGAGAGTTCAAACAAATGTTTGAGATCTCTACGCTATCGACGTAAGGTTTTGACAACAAACACAGGAGCGGTGAGGAGTCCAAGTAGAGGCATGCAAACCAATAAGGTGGATTTTACAACCATCTAACAAAGTATCTGGATGAGGAGCATGAGGGGGAGAGACATTCAAAAGAAGCCGAGAGTCCATGGTGCTTGTGGAGGAGTTGACGATCATGGAGGGGGAGGATGAGAAGTTAGGGTTGGGAAGGATGAGAGTTAAGGCAGGGAAGGACCACAAAGCTATTAAATGTTAATGAAGTCATGCATTGTCCTTTCATTTGAGTTGTTTCCTTTTATGGTTCCTTGATTTATGCACTGGTGCCTTCTCCATCTTTTATTGTCATAAATATACTAATTCAAGAATGTCAATATTCAACTGCAAATAAATATAACTAATTGTACTTGCATTTATGATGGGTTTTACCTTGTGGTCCATGGTAGTGATTGAGTCGAGTCCCATTGACAATCCTTTTCATTGGATAGAAAACAAGAGTGATGAGGCTCGTTGCATCGACTTCTATTAAAAACATTATGTGAAATGAACCCATCCATCACATCAGCAACTTCCTTAGATTCTTAATAAACTTGATATCATATATTAGTACCAATGTATTGGGTTCCCTGATTTTTCTCTTTATGTTCCTGTCATGCCACATTTTTTGTCTCTTATTCTCCATCAACTGATTTAACCCTCAGATAAAGCGATATTATTCAACTTCCATTAGCTCGTCTAACGTTTTATAGAGTGAGTCGTCATTGGACATCTATGTCTCTATGGAAACCTGCAGGCTTGGGACAGTCAACTCAAGAGACATGAATGCTTCCTTTTCATAGACTAGTCTGACTGGAGTATGCTTAGTAAGCCTGTTACAAGTCATCTGACAAGAACATAGTACTGCAAGAATGTGTTGACCCTATTCATTGTGTTCCACATCGTATACTTTTGAAATCACTTTCTCCTAGATCTTATTGAATGGTTCAACTATACCATTTGCTTGAGGATGGTACAAAGTGATCTTATGATGATAGACCATGAAATTCTGGGTGACCATATGGATAGTGGAGTTTAGGAAGTGGGTTCCTTGATCACTCATCAATACCTTCAAGCAACCAAACCTTTTTATAATATTCTTGAATATGAACTGCAAAGCTCTATCCAACATGCAATCCTTTACCAGCACAACTGTTGACCATTGTGTCAATTACTCTGTCACGGTAACACTGTATTGTGCACCATTTCCTTTGTTGTTGTAAATGTAACTTTAGAAGATATTCTTCATTGTATTATTATTATATTTTTTTGTACTTTTATTCTACCTCCTTTCGTGGATTTTTTTCCCTTCGATTGAAAGGTGTCATTAATGTAATTGGTCATGTAAGAGTCAAGGTAAAACCTTCATTGTAAGTCAGGGAAATAGTCCCCAAAAGAGTATTGTAAAATGCGTTTTTTAAGTACTCCTTTTTTAGATTTTTAATGGTTATACAAGATTTAAAAAATTTAGCATAATAACATCATAACCATAAGCAAATCATCACTGAAAGAAAGACAAGTACAACAACACAAGAGAACACAATTATTTTCCTTGGGAAAACCACAATGGAGAAAACCCCGTAAAAATTCCTCAGTATAGAATTCAACAAAGTATAGTGTAAAACCCCAACAATAAGAATAGTTTCTCATCTTCCACGGTAGACTCTCTCTCTCTCTCTCCCTCTCTCTCTCTCTCTCTCTCTTGCGCAATGATTGAGTGCAAGGTGTGTAGAAATGAGAGAGGTGCATCACCTATTTATATTCATTAGTTGAGTGACTCAACTAACTGAATAGGTCGGCCAAGCTCTCTAATTAGGGCTGACCTACCTAGGAATACACAAAATACATTTTATATATTACTTTTGTGGTTACTATTGCCCCAACTTAAAACAAAGGTTTTACCTCATGACTTTCACATGACCAATTACATCAAGGAATTCTCCAAATGGAGGAATATTATCTCTCAAGGAGAATACAACAAAAGTACAATAGAATATATTTCGAAGTTACAATACTTTAACACTCCCCCTTGACTATGAATATATTCTACATCAACAACAACCATGATCACAATTGTACAACTGACTGGTGAATCTCTATATGTGATAGGAATTTTTGGAACAACATCATGCATATTCATCATCAATCTCATTATGAGAATAGTAGATAATCTTCTACAACCTCAGTGTGTAAATATTGAATCATCTATGAGTAGTGGATCATCTTCTACAACATATGTATGTGGATATTAAATCATCTTCTGCAACATTAGGATGTGGATACTGAATCATCTTCTGTGTACTAGATCATATTTTTCCATATCAGTATGTGAATATTGAATACTCTTCTTCCACATCAATATGCAGATACTGAATCTTCTTCTTCAACGTCAGTATGTGAAAACTGAAATGTCTTTTGCAACATCAATATGTAAATACATAAACATCATCATCTGCATCATCAATATGTAAATACTGAAACATCATCATATGCATCATTAGTATGTAAATACTGAAACATCATCATTTGCATCGTTAGTATATAAATACTGAAAAAAACAGCAACATCATTATCATGTTAGTGCTGGAGCAACATTATCAATAAATGTTATATCATCACCAACAAAGATATGTTGGAACATCATCATCATAAAAAAGTGTTGTGACTTCAACCATGTCAACATTATCAACACAAGGTGTTGGGACCACAAGCATATCAACATCATTAACAAAAGGTGTTGGGACCACAACTACATCATCATCATCAACAACACAAGGTGTTGGGACCACAACTACATCATCAATATCATCAACACAAGGTGTTGGGACCACAACTACATCATCGACATCAACATAAGGTGTTAGGAACATAACTACATCATCATGATCATCAACACAAGGTGTTGGGCCCACAACTACATCATCAACATAAACATAGAAACATTGAAACTATCTTATCAACATCAGTATAGAAATACTAAACTGAGCATATCATCAGTAAGAAAATATTGAACTTTTCCACTTCAACATCAGTATGAAAGTGGCTAAACCTGCCACATCAACATTAGTATGAAAATACTGAACTTTGCCACATC
The DNA here is from genome assembly GCA_001517045.1 of Pseudotsuga menziesii. Taxonomy (NCBI): domain Eukaryota; kingdom Viridiplantae; phylum Streptophyta; class Pinopsida; order Pinales; family Pinaceae; genus Pseudotsuga; species Pseudotsuga menziesii. Next base: position 144,576 of record LPNX011130943.1, read on the forward strand.
AACATTAGTATGAAGATATTGAACTTGCCACATCAACATCGGTATGAAAATACTGAACCTGTCATATCAATATAAGGATACTGAAATTATCTCAACAACATAAGCTGTAACACACATGATCCAATTACAAGATGATCAATCCCTTTCACTTTAGAACATAATTCCAAGGATGATGCAATCCTATCCACATTGCAGAGACACAAGTATGCAGATCACTTTAGGACTAATGTCTATGGATGATACGATCCCACAACATCATGGAGACAAAAGTTTGCGGATCACTTTAGGACATATGTCCAGGGATGATACAATCCCACCACCTCACAGAGACAAAATTCTGTGGATCACTTTAGGACATATGTCCAGGGATGATACAATCCCACCACCTCATGGAGACAAAATCCTACAGATCACTTTAGGACTAATGTCCAAGGATGATACAATCCCACCACCTCACAGAGACAAAAGTCTGTAGATCACTTTAGGAATAATGTCCAAGGATGATACAATCCCACCACCCCACGGAGACAAAAGTATGTGGATTAGTTTAGGACATATGTCCAGGGATGATACAATCCCACCACCTCACAAAGAGAAAATGGCATGCCCCCACCCCTCATCTTGACGGAGAGGACGCGACTATGCTGCTATCTAATCCGGACAATCTAGTCCCATGAACGTCATAGAAAATGAAATGCATTGAACTAATAACATACACAAATGCATGAATACTTAACATACAGCAGAAGAAAAATATATTCCATTCAAGCATTTAACATGTTCATCATAATTCATTTAAGCAAATACAAGTGTAGATATTTAAACACAAGAATACTTATCTTATGAAGAAGCTCATCCTGCAACCAGCTATATTGCTGCAACGTTCCACCCAACCATAGTCCAGTGTGCTCATCAATCTCTCAGCATCACTGCCACTTTGAGCTGGGAATGATTCCCCCAAGGAATAAAGAACACTAGCAGGCTCACATATAGCCAAGGATACCACAAAATTCAGCCAATCCAACATAGTTGGGTTTATCAGGTCACAAAGGAGTTGGAAAGGCTGACTGCTAAGCTAGTGAGCTCAACCATAGAGCTATGGACACCTGCACCAGATCTAGCATGGATTCTAATACATATACACACCCAACATAAGGAAGCACCCCCTTCTCTACTACACAATCCCTTAGGAAATTCCTTCCTCTCCAGTGCTATTCAGGGCGTACAAAGAAGAAAACCAACCCCCTAGATATGTCTGTGAGGTTCCTTCACACACTAGGTTTATCAAGAGGGTCAGACCCCATTTCCACTCCCAATTCAGTTCATACCAAAGCACAGATGCATACACAGCAAGATACACAATTCTAGGTTGAGGAAAACAATTTTGGCAACAAAACGAATTGCCAAGATGGGTGAAAACATCCCCCTAACAACAATTTGATTACTAGGGAATTTTTGGCCCTAATGTGACCAAAATGAACTCAACAACACTCAAGAAATCGTGGGTCTCTTATTCCACTCACTGTGCAACAAAAAAATGGTTTGCCTCAGTCAGGTAATGAGGATAAACAATAACAAATCCATCAGACAAAGAGCCCAGCCATTTATCTTTTCCCAATTGACTTCCCAGACATGGGAAAACTCCAGAACCTGCAAAAACATGAATGGGAAAAACGGATTGCTCCCCGAATGGAAATCCCACGTGAGGAAATCAACTACCTACGTGCATGAGGAAAAATGTGGCTGCCAGTGCGTGAGGGTGAGCTGCGACTATCTCTGTGAGTGAAGAATGCAACTCTCTTCCTCCACGTGAGGGTAATGGATGAGAGATCTCCCTTGGGAAAGTGTGTGGTCAAAGTATGAAAACCCTTCTGGAATTGACGACTGCCCATACTCCCCTTTCCCCAAGGAAATAACTGCCCAACCACTCCTTGGAGAGTTAAGTGGTGGGTTGAATAAGACAAGAAAATAGTTTCCAACTCTTTTGGGTTCTTTTATTGACATTTGTATTTTTCCTATTGGCCCAAGGTTAAATATCCCCCCCACTTATCCTTAGGAAATCATGCCCCCATCTCATATTTGTTGCATTGACATAGCTGATTGTGGGTTTTTTTTAATTAAATTGCATATTTACATGATGTCCAAAATTGTAATGTGTCAGCTAGCACAAAATACCATCGACATCGATTTTAATCACCGAAACATAAAAACTCTAAATCGATGGTGGGGCTTTTTCCTTTAGCTCCACACCATGATTAAATACAATATAAACATCATATACATTTTTAATGCAAATGAGGTCAAAACTGGGGTGTTACATTCCCCTCCCCCTTCAACAACACTGTCCTTAATATTTTACAAAATTGAACAAAAATGCTACACTGGTATCGCCCTCAGTGCTCTGCAGAATTGAACAAAATGGATGTGCCAATCGCATGGCATCCTCCAGCTCCCATGTAGTCTCTTCAGGATCGTAGTGCTCCCATTGCACCTTTACCTGCCCTATGGCTCGGTTTCAGAGCATTGTGACCTTCCTGTCGAGGATGTGCATTGGATCGATTTGGAAATCTCCCTCGGGTTCCACCTGAATCACATCCCAATTTATCACATGGTTAGGATCATGTACATATTTCTTAAGCAAAGAAACATGAAAAAAATTATGAGCTCTAGTGCTAGCAGGCAATGTAAGTCTATATGCAAATGGCCCTATTCTTTTGAGCACTTCAAACGACCCACAATATCTAGGTGATAACTTGGCACAATTTCCAAGCTTTAAAGAACTCTTCTTTTCCCTCACTCTGAGGTAAACATGATCCCCAACACTGAAATCTCTGTTCACTCTATGCTTATCTGTATAGCTTTTCTGTCTGTCCTGGGATGCTTTTAGATTCTGCCTAATCTTTACAACCTCCTGCTCCATCTCCTTGATCAATTCTGGACCAAGCACAACCATGTTCACTAGATTATCCCAAGTCACTGGTGTCCTACACCTCCTTCCATACAAAGCTTCATATGGACTCATCCCCAAGGATGCTTGCTGTCCATTTTTATAAGCAAACTCTACCAAGTGTAAATAATCTTCCCACTTGGTTGGTTTTTCCATCACATACATGCGAAGAATGTCTTCAAGCACTTGATTAACTCTCTCTATCTTCCCATCAATCTAAGGATGGTAGGAAGTGTTGAAGTTTCTCTTTGTACCCAAATATGCAAACAACCCCTTCCAAAAATTAGAAGTGAACTTGACATCTCTGTCAAAGACTATTGCCTTAGGAAATTCATACAATTTGAAAATATCCCTCATGAAGATCTTTTCAATGTCGTCATCCTTATGCATATACTTAACTGGTATAAAATGTGATGCCTTTGTCAACTTGTCCACCACAACCATGATGGAATCATGTTGTCTCCAAGTCATTGGAAATCCTGTGATAAAATCCATGGAAATAACTTCCCATTTCCATTCTGGAACTGGAAAAGGCCGCAACAAACCTATTGGGTGTTGATGATCAACCTTTACCTACTGACATTTCATGCACGTTAAAATACATTCATTCATGTCCTTTTTCATTCCTGGCCAAAAATACCACTTTCTAGCTGTAGCAATTGTCTTCTGATATCCCGGGTGACCAGAATATGGAGCTTAATTGATTTCATCCATAACACCTCTCCTCAAATATGCTACATTTGGAATATAAATTTGGTTCTTATAAGTATGAATTCCATATTCTTCCAATTTATATCCCTCATACCTCTTCTCAAGACTTTGTTGCTGCAATTTGTCTTTTACCTTCTCATACAACTCATATCCAGCAGTATGATTAACAATATGTTGTCGCAAATCTGATTGGAAAATACTAAGAGATGCCACATGTGTTTCCTGCACCTTCCCGCTGAGTGCATCAACTACCTTATTCTCTTTTCCTTTTATGTGTTTAATTTCAAAATAAAACTCACATAAAAACTCCAACCATCTAGCTTGTCTAGAATTTAGAGTAGGATGATCAAACAAATACTTCAGACCACAATGGTTTGTCCTTAGCTCAAATATTCTTCCCATTAAGTAATGCCTCCACATCTTGAGAGGTACTATGGTTCCAATTTCTAGATCATGAGTGGCATAGTTCTTCTCATGCCCCTTCAGCTTTCTTGACTCGTAACATATCACGTGGTTGTCTTGCATAAGGAATTCTCCAAGCCCTTGACCACATGCATCAGTACACACCACAAAATCTTTTTCTGGGTCTGCAATCTTCAAGACTTGTGCACTTGTGAGAATATTATTCAACTGTTGGAAGTTTTATTCACACCTCAGTGTTCATTCAAACTTTATTCCCCTCTTTTGCAAGGAAGTGACTGGATGTGCAACCTTGGAGAATCCCTCAATGAATCTCCTGTAGTATCTTGTAAGTCCCATAAAATATCTTACATCTGCCACATTTCTTGGAGTAGGCCAATCCATAATGGTCTCAATCTTCTCAGGGTCTACAGATATACCCTCATATGAGATAATGCGACCCAAATAATGAATCCTATCTCTATAAAAGTCACACTTGCTCAACTTTGCATACAGCTTATGCTCCCTGAGCAATTGCAATGTCAATCTCAGATGTTCTTCATGCTCTTCCTCATTCTTAGAATAAATAAGAATGTCATCAAGGAAAACAAGAACAAACTTGTCCAAATACCTGCTGAAGACACTATTCATAAGGCACATAAATGTAGCTGGTGCATTTTTGAGACCAAATGGTACCACTACAAACTCATAATGTCCATACCTTGTTTTGAAGGTTGTCTTATGAATGTATTCATCCTTGATTCTCTCCTAATGGTAGCCATACCTCAAGTCAATCTTGGAAAATACCTTTGCTCCTCTCATTCGATCGAAGAGGTCATCAATCCTAGGAAAAGGATATTTGTTCTTCATGGTGACTTTGTTCAGCTGTCTGTAATCAATACACAACCTAAGTGTACCATATTTATTCTTTACAAACAGAATTGGTGCTCCCCAAGGAGACAAACTCGGCCTAATATACTTTTTCTCCAACAACTCTTGCAGTTGCATATTCAGCTCTAGCATTTCTGGTGTACTCATTCTGTAGGGTGTCTTGGACACTGGTGCTGCTCCTGACACAAGTTCAATTGTGAAATAAATGTCTCTCTTTGGAGGAAGCCCTGGAATCTCATCAGGAAACACATCCATGAATTCCCACAACACATGAAAGTCCTCCAACATAGGATTTTCATTCTCTATTGCCTCCAAAATATGAGCTACATACAACTGGAAACCTTTCCTAGAGAACTTCTTTAACTGCATTGCTGAAATCTGCCTTACATAAATCACCTTTGGAATGCCTCTTACAACTCTTGGGTTCCCTTCTTCATCCATGCATTCAAAAGTATTTTTGTAACAGTCAAGCTTTACCCTATGAGCTTCTAGCCAATGCATTCCAATGAGAACATCATAGGAAACAAGTGGTAGAACATTTAGATCTATACAAGTGACCAATCCATTCATCACCAATGGACATTTCTCTACCACTTCACTAACCTTTCTCTTAGTTCCAGTGGCTAGCTGAACTAACCAAGATTTTCTATGCTTTACTTTCTTAAAAGCACAAATCTCCACTACTCTAAGGGTAATGTAACTATGAGTAGAACCAGGGTCAATCAAAATAGAAACAAGTTGCTCAACAATCTTACCTGCAACTTCAACCACAATTGACTGGTGATCTTCCTGGTGGTCCTCTAGTACTGCATAAATCCTAGGGACAACCCTTGCTACTTGACTCACTGTTACTTCTTCTTGAATTTTGTAAGTTGACCTTGCATTCTCATTCTCAAGTGGAAAATTCCTGTACATGTGGGGTCCTCCACATTTCCAACATTGGAGTGGTTCTCTGTTCTGTTGTGGATATCTTGGCTTTCCTCCCACCACTCCAGCTAGCTTATTCACAGCTTGGGATGGCTGCTTTTGTTGATTCCTGAAGTTAGAAGTTTTGAAACCTTTCTTCCTTTGGTTAGACTTCTCATTCTTCTTGTCCTTCCATGTCTTATGAAAATCAGGTTTTCCTTTTCTTTGCTCATAGAAATACTTAGCTTTCCTTATTGTTTCATCCAGAGTTCTAGGTTCATAAAACTCAATTATGTCTTTGTAAGACTGAGGCAATCCATTTAGGAAATGTTGGATCTTCACCTTCTCATCTTTGATGTACCTGACATACCTCAAGAACTCCAAGAACTTTTTTTCATACTCTTCCATGGTCTGTTGTTCCAATCTCAGCTCATGGAACTCTTTAATCTTATCATCATAGTACCTGTCAGAAAGGTACTTCTACTTGAAATACTTCTGGAACTGATTCCACACAATCTTCCTTTCATTAATCTTCTTTACTTGTCTGAAGTGCTCCCACCATATGGATGCTCTTCAAGTTACATTGAATATGGCTACCCTAGCCTTCATATTTCCAGAGTATTCTTGGACTTGGAAATATTTTCTCATCCCAAGAAGCCAAGCTTTCGCTTCTTGACCATTCTTTACCTCACCTTTGAAGGTAGGAGGCCTTGCCTTCTTAAATTCATCACGTGAATCGTTCTGGTAATGCCTCTTCCTCTCATTCCTGTGAGATGAAGAGCTTGAATCCCCAGTGGATCCTTCAGATTCAGATGACTCACTAGGAGATATCTTTCTCCTTCTGGTACTGCTCTTACTACCTTCCAGTCTTACTGTTCGGTCCCCAGAGTTCATCTGCCTTTGGATGTCTGTTAAACTTTGCAGCATGATTGCATTCAGATAATTCTGCTCCTCCTGAGCCTTAAGCAATCTTTCATTATCTACCTTGTAGCTTTGCATCTCCACCCTTAGGATTCTCATTGTGGCTACAAAATTTGGGGGAGTCTCTTGCAATCTCCTCCCATTAGACTTTGTCTCAGCATTTCCAACTCGGACATTTTCCCCCATAGTGTCTTGTACTCATTGGGGTTTTGTGCATCATCATACACATCGTAGGTTCTCATGGCTCAGCCAAACCAACTTTATTGAACTGTACTATTTGGAATGTTTCCTTTGAAGGTGGCTATGGTTATGCAAAATATGGTAATAAACACAATTTTTAGTTGCATAACACTCATATGAATCATACATTACTTACTTGCATTGGAAACATCATATATTGAGAACTTTTGTCAAATATTGGAATTTTCTTTCACAAAGAACGACTGTCTGAAGGAGACGATGGGAGTCAAGGGGGTATTTCTATGAGCAACTCAACTTTTCCACCCGATCGGAAAACTCACTGAATTTTTCCAACATGTTGGCTCGACTCACCTTTTCCCTTCTGATGCATCGGCAAAACTCAACATTTCTTTCCGATCGAAAAAATTCATCATTTCCTTTCGATGGGTCGGCATAACTCACCAAGTTGATTTGACGTATCGGCAAGATTTCCCTTCTCTTTTCGATCCGAAAACTCACCAAAATTTTCCAACATATCGGAAAAACTTACTGAGTTCACACGACATGTATCGGAAACACTTCGTCTTTTCGTTTCGATAAGGGATTTTTTGACACTTAGACAAATATTTCAAATTTTTTTCTTTATTTCCTTGAAATTGGCAAAACTCATCTGAGATGCATCGAAAAACTTATCTGAGATGCATCGGAAACTCATCCAAGATGTATGGGAAAGCTCATCCGAGATGCATCGGAGACTCATCCAAGATGCATCGAAAAACTCATCTAACTTTTTCGACGTATCAGAAAAGCTTACCGAGTTCACTTGATTTTCACCACTTAGAAACTTTTTGAAAATTTTCTTTTCTACTTCTTCTCATTGGTTCAACTCAGCTTTTCAAGCCGATGCCATCGGCTCAACTCAACATTTCAAGCCCACGAAAACTCGACCAACTGAGTCGATGTGCAAAATCTCAAAACACTTAGAAATTTTTGGGATTTTTTTCTCTTTCTTTCCCTTCATTGGCTCAACTTAGCCAGTTCAGCCGACACTGTATCAACAGAACTCAGCCAACTGAGCCTATATATGAAAATTTCCAACACTTAGGAAAATTTTGAATTTTTTTCTTGTGTGTGCTTCTTTTCCTGTTGACCACAGAAGGTAATTCTAGCCTCTGTCAGCTACTCTTTTTGTTCCATTGAGGCCCATGCTGCAACGTGAGATCTGATACCACACTGTCACATCCCCACCCCTCATCTCGACAGAGAGGACACGACTATGCTGCTATCTAATCTGGGAAATCTAGCCCCATGAACATCATATAAAATTAAATGCATTGAACTAACAACATACACAGATGGATGAATACTTAACATACATCGGAAGAAAAATACATTCCATTCAAGCATTTAACATGTTCATCATAATTCCTTTAAGAAAATACAAGTGTAGATATTTAAACACAAGAATACTTATCTTATGAAGAATCTTGTCTCGCAACCAGCTATGTTGCTGCAACGTTCCACCCAACCGTAGTCCAATGTGCTCATCAATATCTCAGCAGCACTGCCACCATTGAGGTGGGCATGATTCCCCCAAGGAATAAGGAACACTAGCAGGATCACACATAGCCAAGGATACCACAAAATTAAGCCAAGCCAACACAGTTGGGTTTATCAGGCTGCAAATGAGCTAGAAAGGATGACTGCTAAGCTAGTGAGCTCAACCACAGAGCTATTGACACTTACACCAGATCTAGCCTAGAATCTAGAACATTTGCACACCCAACACAAGGAAGCACCTCCTTCTCTGCTACACAGTCCCTCAGGTAATTCCTTCCTCTCCAGTGTTATTCAGGGTGTGCAAAGAAGAAAACCATCCCCCTAGATCTGTCTGTGAGGTTCCTTCACACACTAGGTTTATCAAGCTAGTCAGACCCTATTTCCACTCCCAATTTAGTTCGGACCAAAGCACATATGCATACACAACAATATACACAATTATGGGTTGAGGAAAATAGTTTTGGCAACAAAACGAATTGCCAAGATGGGTGAAAACAACCCCCTAATAGAGATTCGATTCCTAGGGATGTTTTGGCCCTAACATGGACAAAACGGACTCAACAACACCCAAAAAATCATGGGTCTCTTCTCCCACTCGCTCTGCAACACAAAAATGGTTTGCCTCAGTCAGGTAATGAGGATAAACAACAACAAATCCATCAGACAAAGAGCCCAGCCATTGATCTTTTCCCAATCAACTTCCCAGACATGGGAAAAATGGATTGCTCCCAGAATGGAAATCCCATGTGAGGAAATCAACTGCCTGCATGCATGAGGAAAAATGCGGCTTCCAGTGTGTGAGGGTGAACTGCGACTACCTCCGTGAGTGAATAATGCGGCTCTCTTCCTCCACGTGAGGGTAATGGATGAGAGATCTCCCTTGGGAAAGCATGTGGTCAAAGTCTGACAGCCCTGCCATAATTGACGGCTTCCCATACTCCCCTTTCCCCAAGGCAATAACTGCCCAACTACTCCTTGGAGAGTTACGTGGTGGGTTGAATAAGACAATAAAGTAGTTGCCAACTCTTTTGGGTTATTTTAGTAACATTTGTATTTTTCCTATTGGCCCAAGTTTAAATATCCCCCCCTCCTTATCCTTAGTAAATCATGCCCCCATCTCATATTTTTTGCATTGACATAGCTGGTTGTGGTTTTTTTTAAATTAAATTGCATATTTACATGATATCAAAAATTATAATGTGCCGACTAGCACAAAATACCACCGGCATCGATTTTAATCGCTGAAACATAAAAACACTAAATCGATGGTGGGGATTTTTCCTTTAGCTCCACATCATGATTAAATACAATATAAACATCATACACATTTTTAATGCAAACGGGGTCAAAACCAAGGTGTTACAGAAAAGTTTGCGGATCACTTTAGGACTAATGTACAAGGATGATACAATCCCACCACCTCACAGAGACAAAAGTCTATAGATCACTTTAGGACATATGTCCAGGGATGATACAATCCCACCACCTCATGGAGACAAAATTTTGTGTATCACATTAGGAATAATGTCCAGGGATGATACAATCCCACCACCTTACGAAGACAAAAGTACGTAGATCACATTAGGACTAAGGTCCAGGGATGATACAATCCCACCACCTCACAAAGAAAAAGGTATGCAAATCACTTTAGGATTAATTTCTAGGGATGATACAATTCCACCACCTCACAGAGAAAAAATTCTAGAGACCAATTTAGGACTAATGTCCAGGAATGATACAATCCCACCACCTCAGGAAGAAAAAATTATGCGGATCACTTTAGGATTGATGTACAGGGATAATACAATCCCACTGCAACATCATTGTCACTACTCCCCCTTTCAAGGAAGGTCCTTTCAAACTACACCTAGCCATGAGATCACACTTGATCCAAAACATCATCCTGAGATGCTCTTTCTAGCACTTCCTCTTTGCATCTATAATGAGTTTGTCCTCTCCTGTCAGGTCATCGACATATACCAGTCTTCTGCTTTCAACCTTAAAGTAAAGGTTGGAACCCGCTTTACTCTTGGTAAAGCCTTAGTCCACTAGGAAGTTGTCCATCATGTTGAACTTGAAGATCTTCTGCAGTCACTCCTTCTTTCCAGGTAGGTCTTTTCGGACTACACCAGCTTGTCTCGAAAGTGTTCAACTTTACACGAGATAGAGGCTTAGTCAACACATCTGCCACATGTTCCTCTGTAGGAACATACTTAAGCTTTACAGCTCCCTTTTGCAACTTGTTCTTTATCATTATCCTTTTGTACATTTGCAACTGCATCATACATCCACAACTTCATCATTTATTCTCTTGTAGGTGTTTACATACAATCCTTCCTACAAGTCAAATGCAGTTGTATGATTAGAAACATTTCATAACATATTCATAATGACAAATTCTTATCCATAAATATATTTGTTATATAATTATGCAACTATTTCAGCTAATACAACATTCATCCATATCACGTATACATACGGTAACTTTATAGATGCCTTCCTTCTATACCAAGACATTATGTCAGCAAAGAGGTTTCATTCTAGATAAGTAGCAATGGAATGTTGTACAACACCATAAGTCACTTACCCATCATATGCATATTAGAAGTAAACTGTTCATAAATGAAAAACACTCTAACATGCAGAATACACTTCCTAAATCTAAGAACATGTCTATGTACATAACTGAGCAATTAGATATATAGGAAATGACAATTAAAATACTTAAATTTGTTTGTTTCGTAGACTCTCAAACACTGCAGGTTTCCTGATCTATTCTTCTACTTTGATTACAAAAAATGTCTAGTGCAATATCCACCACTGAAGAGGCATGTCTAGCCTCTAGAGTAGTGTCTTTCCACAAACGACTCTCTCTTTCTAATAGAAACCATGAATCTTGTTTTGTATGTTTTGATACTTCGATCTGTTGTATATTTTATCTTGTAGATCTACTTCAAATACTTTACAAGAATTCCCTTCATGTCTCAAACTCATATACAAACATCATTCTATATGATTGGCTGGTACTTCTTGATCATATCATCCTTCCATTCTTCCTTCTTGTGACATTTTTTCACAAAGTGTCCTTTTTCATCACAACTGAACATTTGAGTTGTGAGATGTCCTTCTTCTGAAGTCCTTTTATTTCTTGCATGAATGTTCTTTATTCTTCTTGGCATGAGTAGTTAGGATTTGTCCATCTCTTGTTCTTTTGCCACCAATCAATCTTCTTCTTATGTGCAGTCCTCCATGGGTGATCTTCCATCTAAAACAAATCCCTTGACTGAACTTGGAAGACCATTCAAGGTTGTAATCTACGTTTCTGCTTCCTTGACATTGTATCCAGTGGATTTTAATTTCTCCTTGAGTTGAGATCCCCTTGTGAAGTAAGATTGAATGTTTTCTAACACTTGCACCTTCACATCCTTGAGTTGATTTCTCAAGGTCATATTCATACAAGTTGTTCATTGCATCAGACATATCCTTGGGAGTCTTCAAGGATGATACATGTGCTAATGGAGACAAAAATACTCATCTTTGTTTTGAATATGTCCTTATTTTTCTTTGCTTTGACTTCATCTCCCTCTAGATATGTAGCTTCCGTGAGATTGCTTCAACTTGATGCTTGCTTGAAGGCTCTTCTTGAAGACTGCTTCTGGTGGACCTAGGGTTTGATAGAGAAACCCTAATTTTTTTAACTTGGGTATCTTTTAGATCTGTTTGGATAGAAATATGTGCCTCCTCAAGGCAAGTTGAGCATTATACTTATTTTCCCAAATTTGTGGACAGAACTGCAAAATATCTGATGCCCTAGTTTTCTCGGCAATAGTGTTAGGTCAAAAATTGAAAGTACACAAAATGAGAAACTCACCACATAGAAATATGCACCCTCCTAGGGCGAGTTTGATGTTCCTCCTTTTTCAACTGATTGGTGGAGGGAACTTCCTAGAACAGGAAGCCCTAGTTTTTCTCCAGTTTCTTCTGCATAATTGATTAATCTTGTTTTTGTTATAAATCTGACATTTCTACTGCTCAAGGTCTAAAAATTCATCATGTAATATCTTGGTCTAAATTATTTCCAACCCCATAGGTTATAGAATAATTGGATGCACCAAGTGGGAGTTATGTGAAGTTTCCCAAGGTGACTTATTTCAAGATTGTTTAGTATAACGAACTTGTACGTATTTCCACATGTCACGGTTTCACCTTCGAGGTTTGAAACTTTGACCATGTAAACTAAAATTTGTGCCCTATCTGCAACATCTTTCTAAATTTCATTGGGACCTTCCTAGCCAGAGATATAGCGATTCTCCCTCGGTCACATGTTTAAGGTTGAACTATGGGAGAGGCTAGAACCCTAAGTTAGAGGAATCATATCTCCTATATTATAGCGAATATGAGGCTGAATCTTTCACACAAGGTACAAAAATATTTTAAATTCGTCCTGTAAACGTTTCATATCCTGGTACTTCTCCAAACTTTATTTATAGCAAAAATACCAAGATGACTATATTTTTCTTCTATGTTTTTTAAGCATGAAACTCTAATCTCCAGTCGTTGTAGCTGTAGTAGTGCTTCGGCTGCACAAAGAATTTTTTCTAGGTGGCTCTAATACCATGTTATATTTTTAATGGTTATACAATATCTAAAACATTTATCATCGTAACCATAAGAAAAGGATCATTGAAATAAAGACAAGTACAACAACGCAAGAGAACATAAATATTTTCCTCCGGCAAACCACAAGGGAGAAAACCCCGAAAAACTTCCTTAGTATAGAATTCGACCAAGTACAGTATAACACCATAGCCACAAGAAAGTTGCTCATCTTCCACAGTGGACTCTCTCTCCCTCTCTCTCTCTCTTTCTCTCTCTCTTGCGCAATGCTTGAGTGTAAGGTGTGTATAAATAAGAGAGGCACATCACCTATTTATATTCATCAGGTGAGTGACTCAACTAATTGACTAGGTCAGTAAGGTTCTCTAATTAGGGATGACCTACCTAGAAAGACACAAAATACATTTTATATATTAATTTTGTGGGTACTATTTCCTCGAATTACAATAGAGGTTTTACCTCATGAATTTCACATGAACAACTACATTAAGGACATCTCTGAATGGATAAATAACATCTTCGAAGGAGAATACAACAAAAGTAAAATAGAATATATTCCGAATTTACAATAATTTAACACCCCTAGGATAGGTCAGTCTAGTAGGGTCCAAAAGTTGGCCTTGTTCGACCAAAAGGTCACACACATCATCAATATAAATAGGGAGGTGCCCTCCCTCATTTGGACACACTCCAAGCTGAAAGTAAGTTCGATCCAAGAGAGAAGAAGACAGGTTCATTGGGGTAGAAGAAGAATAAGCAACAAAATACATCTTATCTGTGGTTTTTCTATATCCATATGACATTGTACTAAGTGACGAATCTATACAAAATAAGTTGTTGGGTTTTCTCCCTTGTGGTTTCCCATGATAGAATTCTTGTGTCTTTGTTTTGTGGTGTGCTTTTCTATCTTTCAGTGATTGTTATACCTAAATCCTGTCACCATCATGTGATGAGACCCTTAACTTCCATGTTTTCCCTTAATCCCAACACTTGGAGTGGAAACTTGCTCTGTTTGTCAATTCTACTTGAAAAAACCTACCGCGCTTACCCTATGGATGATGAGTGGTACCTTGCTCAACACTGCCTGTATCCTATTATAGAGAAGCAGTGCCACTGCCTATGGTCTTTGGTCTTAAAGTGGTTCTCATATAAACCGCTCTGTCATAAGGGACCAAAAGCGGTACCCTAGGTAAAATGGGAAAAGAGAAGTTTCTCGAGGCTTCTAGAACTTGAGCCTTGTGTCCTCCCTTATCCCTATCATTATGGGTTAGTTTGAGCTCAAGATCCCCCTTGATAGGATCTTGGAGCCACCTCACCCACAATTCTCTCAACTATTCCTATCCATTGAGCCTTATAAATACAAGCTCATATCCATAGTTGAGGGGGAGAACTATAGAGGTATTGTTATGCTATTGGATTGACTACCTAGTCCAAATCATTGGAGAGCATAGAGAAAAAAGTTGGAGCTTATGGGGATGAAGTGTTTGTCTCGTGGAGGGGCTTGTCGACACTAAGGAAACAGTTGTAAGATTCTCCATACATTCTTAATGCAAAGCTGATTTCCGTCCCACATTACTGTTGTTTTGATTTCACATGTATATGTTGCTAGATTACTTAGTCACTAGCATGGATAAGTAGATGATTTTTTGGTAGCTTTGATGTGCTTGTATGTTTGATATGTTTGTAGGTACACAAGTTCATAATCGAAGCAGTATTCCAGGTGTCTACAACATTCAGGGAAGGTCTTCATCCTTTGTCGTTCACTCATTTGTTCTAGATCTGAACCATTTAGACCAGAGCAACAACTTCTGTCCGCAGAAGGTGCAATATTCCTGATAACAAATCTGGCGACTCCACTAGGGATTAGTGCAAATCTCAGCTGATCTGATCTTCCTCAGTCCTTGAACTCTTGTCCGAATCCAGGCTCCATCTCCAACTCTCTTCAGTCAGATCTACCATCTGACTTAGTGAATTTTGGTTTGAAACTTTCAGATCTGTTCAGATTTGAACTATTTTGACTTTATATGCTCTTTTTTACTGTCAATTCATCAATTTTTGCCTTGATATGATCAATTTCTAACTTGATTTTTCGTTCTCCTTGTGTTTTGGATCTATTCAGGCAACCACACATGTGTTGTTGGCAACAAGCGGTGCCACCGCTTGAACTCTGTTAGCCATAAGCAGTGCCATAGCCTGACTCCAGTTATCCAAAAGCGGTGCTCATCCAAAACCACTATGTCAAGACCCCTCCAGTGCGGTGTCAGGTAGGCCTTGTTCCAGAACTAGTTTTTATCATTTTTTGCAAAAAATTGAATTTGTTTGCTTTCAGCCCTGCACTGTCAAGCTTGTGTGTTAGAATATGAATGGTCATGGTTGGAAATTCTGTGGTAAAAGATTGGTTTGATTGAAGAATTAAAAATCTATATTAGGCTTGTTGATTATTCATTTGCTTCCATGCTTGTTGGTTGTGATTGTGAAAGGAATTTTTTGAAAGCTTAGGTTTCAGTTAGTTCTCTTTTCGTTTCTTTTATAAAGACTGAAAGAAAAATCATTTGATTAGCATCTTGATTTCATTTTTTTCGCATAGAGGACTTCTTTTTGCTTTTAAAAAAGAATTTTTTTTGACTGAGATTAGGTCATTATCATTACTGAGCATAAGGCATTGGATCTCTGAATAGCCTCACAGGATTTCAGGTTATCTGTGTTCTTTTGTCTCTATTGCATTAGTACTATCTCACCAAAAGAAAAATAGTGTAGTTTTAAGTTAGATCTATCTATGTTTCAAGAAAAATCGAAAAAATAGAGTGCTTGTTGTTTTTCTTTTAGGAAAAGAGACTCTTACCCTTTTGATTGCTTTAAAAAAGAAAAATGAGTTTGGAATGTGTTGCTTGTCTTTGATTTTGATTTGTTCAAAATAGTTGTTTGGGAATTTTTGGTTTTTAAAACGAAAAGAAAATACTCTCTTTCCCTCCCGTAGGTAGGCATACCACGAACAGTAAAGTGAAATATTTGCATCTACATTCTGCATGGTTTTACTTTTTCTGTCAAAATTCCATGCATTCACCTAACCGTCCACTTTAAAATTAATGGTAGTTATGGGTTAAAATTTACATAGCAATTTGAGTGATAGGCTAGAGACATGTTCGGGCATCGTTAAGCGTAGGAGATTTCATTACTCATTCGTATACATCCCGGGACTCACGCGGTTCTTCCACGTACTGTCAGTATATCGAACGGCCTTTCACGTACCCTTGACTTATATAGAAAGGTACTTCACGTACTCGATTGTATATAGGAAGGCCCCTTGTGAACGGTTGTGCATTAGACATCACTACTACCGATTTGAGCTCCCACGTACCTTGCGTATATCGGGAGACCCCACTAGGATACCTTATCTATATGAGAAAAGCCCTTTGGCCGTCTTGCTTGGAGCCATACACCGAAAACAACATTTGGGGAGATTACTATGCACGTACCCTTGAGGTATATCGCGAGTGGCACCTTCTTGACAATCTTGGTGAGAGACCTAACTATCTGAACTCCTCCTGTCATTTAAGTTTGCTTGTTTGGCCTATAGCTTGAGTAGGGAAATTTTTTGTGTGTTTTATAGTTTTGAGACCCTAGGTTAGATAGGAACTGTACAAACTGGCTGAGCTAAGACAGTACAAAAGAGTACGGGGCTTTCCACCTGATTTTATTCCTATTTCAAGAGAAAATCCTATGGAAGCTGTCGACCAAGGAGCTGCTACCAACTCCCAAGTGAAAGAAAATGTGGCTGCAGAAAGCGGAGGTCCATATCCTTCGCACTCGCCTCCCTTGGTCCAACAAAATTCTTGGGGTAATAATTCGTTCCATTCTCCCATAGAAGGTCATGTTGATGATACCACCCGTCCAGATTATGGTCCCAATGTTCCATTTTGGAATACCTCTATAGGACAAGCCATTGCCTCATTTGGCACCCATTTAAACTTTTCTGAAGAACTTTCACCAAATGAAGAAGAACGTAGACAATGCCAGGCAGCTATTCTTTGTGCACAATAAATTGAGAAGAAAATAGATAACATATTGGGCACACCACCACCGCATTCTGCGGTTGTTCCTGTGGGATATCGTTCACTTGCCGATTCTATGAGACCCATTGAACCGTTTCTAGATCGCACTATGACTCCACATAATCCAGGTCAAACTACCAACCCCAACACCTCCCATATTATGTCTGTTCCCAATATTCCCAGGCCTTTCGCACCTGGGGCTCAACATTCAATTCCTGTTTCATCAATACCTTCTAGTGTCAGGGGGCAACCCTTGACACGACCTACGTTATCTGTCACCAAAATTGTACCTAGTCATGGACATACCTCTAGTATAGATAAATCTATAGTTTATGTCCCTCCTACCCACACAAATGTGGTTAACCCCCCATCCAGTTCAGGTCAGCCCTTAGGGGTACAACCTGTAACCAATCAAACCTCTTAGGGGTATGGTTACACAACAAATCAAGTACCTGTAGGAAACATTAATTATCAACCCAACCCTATAGGAATGCCTTATGCTGGAATTCCTTATCCTAGTAATACTTTCACACCATGGGGGCAACCTAACTAGTCCTACATGCCAGCTATGGGGGGGATACCTATACATACTGCGGGGAGTACCAGAGGACCACCTTATGGAGGTCCTCCCCCTGAGGGGCCTGGTGGCTTTCCTCCTTATGGTCCTAATGGTCCTAGTGGTCCTGGGGGGCCTAGTGGCTTCCCTCCTAATGGTTCTGGAGGATCTAGTGGCCCTCCTCTTAGTGGTTCCAGAGGCTCTAGAGGTTTACCTACTAGGGTTCCCGTAGGGTCTGGTGGTCCTCCTCCCGAAGGACCCAGAGGTCCTAACGGTCCTGATCCCAAAAATCAACTCCCTACGGGGAGATATTCTGGTGGTTCTTCATCACAACAACCTGTCTATCAGTCTACTTACGGTCCTACTGGTACTTATATGCCATATCAATATTACTAGTATGTGTAACCTAATCGTCAGTTACCTTTCCTAGAAACCTTGGAATTTCCTGATTTGTCCAAATTGATTAATGATCCCATTCGACATAACCCCTCGTGGCCTCCCATTCCAGTAAAGTTACCATCGTACATTCCAAAGTTCGATGGGAAGTAGGGAGATGATCCGAAAAACCATGTCATTACTTTCCATTTGTGGTGTTCTTCAAACTCCCTTATGGATGATTCAATTCATTTAAGACTCTTTCAGCGAACTTTGACCGGTACATCCGCGAAATGGTACATTGAACTTCCGCAAATTTCGTTTGTGGATTTTGGCTTGTTGGAAACTGTGTTTCTTACACACTTTCACCTTGCTATCCGTTATGAAACAGGCATTAATCTCTTAAATTCTCTATGACGGAACAACTCCACCCACATATCTGATCATATCCATGAGTGGAGAAGGCGGAGAAGACTTATTAAGGCTCCTATCCCGAATCAGTTGTTTGCTGATTGGTTTACTAAATCTTTGTTACCTCCAATTGCCCGAGATGTGGCTATGGGCGGTGCCATTACTGAAGAGAAAGCCATTAGTCAAGCTCAATATCTAGACTTGGTCTATTCCCAGTCCAAATTTGTATGACTTGATCCCTCAAGCTCCTTGCCCAAGCACCGATCCTGCAAAGCCACCAGCAGAAACCCCTGTTGATGGGATTGTTGGTTCAATCCAGTCCTCGTTAGCAGCAAAACCTACCAAGCAACCCTAGAATTCCACCCCTACTCCTTCAACTCCCAAGGTTTCCGCCGAGGTCAATTCCATTCAGAGTATTCAAATGCTCAGAAACAATAAAAAGAAAGGTAAAGCTAAAAACAAAAAAACCTGGAAACCAACAGGAGAATCCAAAAACAACCACCAATGATAACGATAAATGGAAAAGAAAAGAAAAATATCCATGTCTGCTATGTGGAGGTGACCATTTCACAAAAGAGTGTCCTCATCAGGACGAAATCACCCAATTTTTGAAAACTAATCCTACACCCGCAATTCTTATGGATCCTTTTCCCTCTCAACAACAACTGATAGACCACATGTCTAATCAGGGAAACTCTAGTTCTTCAGAGAAAGTTCGCATGATATCCTCGAATACTATTAGTTTGCAAAATCAAAGTCAGAATTATGACAAACCCACAAAGAAGAAAGAAGACAATTTTTCTTCAGGAAAAGCTCCCTCTACTGGTGTTGCAACTGCAACTATTTCCCAAATTTCTAAAAAATTGGGACCCTCCTTTTTAAATTTTGTCTTGCTTAGTTTTGTTGGGATTGCTTGACTTTACTGCAATTTTGATTTTTGAGGATGATTGTTGAATGAACATATTTTATGCTGATGCTGCCTTTTGGTTTAAAGTATGACTTACGGTGATTTCTTATCTTGCTGTCGGAACTTGTTGGAGTTATAAATCAGGGCCGTAGTCAACTACGCAGCCGCCATTGCGGATGTTCAGCAGAGTAACGACCCGATCCATAGCTCTAGCTTCCGCTGATGCGCTCTCCTTTCTATGTTTATTTTTGGCTTTTTTGTTTGAAAACCGTTAAAGCTTTAGGGCCTTGTATTGCCGCCGTTTCGGAGGGAAGGTTGTAAGCACCGCGACGGAAAAAAAAATTTACTTTTTCCGATTCCATGTTTTTGTATTTTTATTATCATTGGTGGCGCCATGATTGGACTTTTGAATCGGGGGTTAGTTTTCGTTTGTCCGATCGCCGTATTTTTGTTTTCACAAGAGCCTGAGTCTTTTTGTGTTCCGCCGTTGCGACTCCGGAGCAGACTAAATCTCCACCCTACATTTTTTCCTTTCGCCGGTGATCGGTTTTTTGTCGTGGCTTGCTTAAAGTTTGGTTCTATTTTTTTTGACTTTGACTGGTCTGCAGAACTTTTTGTTTATGCAGCTTCCGCTGTTGTGGCGTTCTAACGTACTAATAGCCCGAGACTATAGTCATTTTGGGCTCCGATCTGAGGTTTTTAGTGGGTGTTTCGCCGACTATTTTCATTGCACTGCGAAACTCTTAGCATCTTCATCGCCTGCCATTGCGGCTCACTGGCAAGTTGGACACCGATACCTTAATTGTCCCGCCGCCTGATTTGCGGTGTTTTTCCCGCTGGTTGTTTTTCATCGGGATATACTGGCAGGTTGGACACCGATACCTTAGTTGTCCCGCCACCTGATTTGCGGTGTTTTTCCCGCTGATTGTTTTTCATCAGGATATATATATATA
>LPNX011130943.1:166304-230162 GCA_001517045.1 Pseudotsuga menziesii
GTCGGGAGCTCGTTCGTGGGTGGCATCACCATGGAAGCTTTCAGGTTCTCCTTGTCGACTGCACAGCTCATTTCTAGGTAGGCCAACCATGTTTTCACCCATTCTTTTGAGTTTTGGAACTAGGGTTTTGTCTTTGGGTTAGGTTTTCCCGCCGTGGTAGATGGGCATATATGTATGGGTTTATCAGCATATATGATGGTTCACTTTGACAGTTAGCAGACGGGGGGGTCTTCTCGTTTTTCCTTGGTGATTATTGCAGAGCCGTTATGAGTTTTCGAAACTTTTTCAACTGTTTAGGGAACTGGTGCAGACGAGCGTTACATTGTCTGCACCAGTTTTTTTGGGTTTGTTTATGGCCATCCAGGAAAAAAATTTCTTTTCTTTTGCAGTCTACAGGTGTTTACCCTGGTTTTGTTTGAAATGCCAAAGGGTTTGTGTTTCGATTGTTCTGGTTGCTCGCGTGTTTGGTTAGGGTCGCATTTTTCAAAGATGATCCTCATTGATGGGATTTTTGTTAGAACGTGGACACATTGTTTTAGGATTATTATCGTTGAAGATGCTGAGGGTTTCAATTTTGATTAGAATGGTTTGTCTTTGCACGGTATTTTGTTTAGTCTCACCGGTGGAGGTTTTACATGATTAGCGAGGTTATGCTGTATGTTGTAAATCATGTTGATTTTAGTTGTGGGCATGACTTAGGATTTTTCAGGACCTATCTTTTTTGCAGAAGTATTTGCTAGTTAGCCTTGGTTTTGTATCTACATAGATTTAGCTATGGAAAACATGGCCGAGGTAAATTCTTATACATTTTTTCTTTGTTCTTTGAATACTGGTTAATAGCTCAAAGCCTAAAGGCATTTTGTTTTGTGACAGGTCAACTTTTCCAAATACGAGATGTCGAAAAGACAGAAAAAGAAAGCTCCCATTGTTGAAGGGGATCCTAAGGTGGAAATTATTACAAAGGCTGAGTACATTTATGAGGATACTAGAGCCACCACTCGTGTGGAACCTGACTACAAGTGGGGCAAGATTTACAGACTGATTTCAAACCAGGAGGTACCTGATACTGGGTTTGAAGAGTTAACAATATATGCTAATATTGAAAAATCTGCCTTGATGAAGATAGCTACCAAGCCTGAGATTTTTGCATGCTTAGAAGTGATTGGATGGATTCTGCCTAGGGCAGACATGACTACTATGATTCCGACCAATACTGCCAAGAAGGGATATGCTGCTTACAGCCCTGGTTATGTGTCATTAGCTTATCACTTACCAAAATCCCAAGTTTACCTAACTGAAGATTGGTTGAAGGAGATTAACCTAGACCTGGTTGAAACTGTAAAAGGAATGATGATACCTGGTAAGAATTTCTAAACCAGACCATTAGGGGAATACGACACAACTACTTTAAGAACCCCTTACAGGTTCATTACGTTAATGCTGAACAGAATTTTTGGGAGAGCCCACGGAAATTTTTTTAAGTTAGGATGGGTTCCTATTATCTTCTATGTATCCACCCAAGGGACTGTGTTCAACTGGGAAAACATTGTGTTTAATAGTCTCTCATCTTGCATTGCTTCAACTCTGGGAGGGGTGTCCGAGAAAAAGTCTGAGTTCTACATGAGCTCCATATTAATTGATTGTATACTGTGCACCCAGTCATTCCCAAACCTAAGATGCATATGGGACAGGGATAGAACCCCTGTGTAGACGGCCTACAAGCCATTATGGGCACACAAATACTACAGTCATTACAGAGAAGTTTGTGAACAATTTATTATGCCCTTGTATACTTTGATTTTCTTGAAAGAATGTAATTGCATGTTTGAAGAGGCATTGAAAGTCATTGAGGAGTATTGTTATAGCTGATTTCACCACTCCAGGTGAATCACACTTTGTATGGCCTTCCCCTGTCCCACTGCAGACTCCTTAGACCCCATGGACCATTTTTTGTCCTTTGATGTTTCCTTGATCATCCCTAAAAACATATGAAAAATGATACACGTGACTTTTAAACCTATAAGCGCGTATATACACGGGTTTGACCTCTAAAACCACGTACATCAGGATGTGTGCATAATCCAAATCCTTTTGGAGTTTTCCTTGACATGGATCCGACTCATTTGACTCCTCGCCTTCCCTATCCCTTGAGATTGCTCAGATTCAACCTTTCATTATCCCTTTGAAAATCTATATAAGGAACCCCTTGGTACATTGAAGGCATAAGAGAGAATTGAGAGCAAAGAAACTATAGTCCATTGTTGCCGGAACTTATGCTTGAGTCTGCATCCCTTTGTCCCTTGGAGCACTAGTGTGTTCTTCCCAAGCTTGCCTTTTGCTTGTGAGCTTGCTATGGAGAGATGGAGGATTGAGGTGGTGGAGGCCCAAGTGGGGAATTCAGTTTCTCCGGTTCGCAAACGTGTCATTAGAGGTTGTATCTTGTAATCTCTGATTTATATTAATAGTAACATCTTTTCCTGTCCAATAATGTGTGTTTGAACGAATATTTTATCCATTGGATTATGTCAAATGCTTTTACATTATTGATTATATATGATAGAATAGATCTAACACCGTGATATATAGAATGCGTGTATTGTTTACTTGTTGTTGAGGAAGTAATCTATCAATTCGAGCTGAAGATTGGAAAGCTCAACGAGGATCTACTTCAACCGTCCGGAATAAGGTATGAGGTCTGATCCTTTAGTGTCAGACATTTAATTTCTATTGCATATTGGAAAGGATTGATTTCTGGAGTCAAGCTATTTGTTGTGGTACCCCAAGCCATAGGAATTTCTCTCCGTAACAGAATTGGCAACTCCGTTGGGGATTGCCTAGTCATTTTTCCTTTGGGGTTTTTATTGGCACAATGGGATTGATATTATTGACTTGCTCTTGGTTTCTCCCTGTTTCTGTGTCACATTTTATATTAGGTTTGTCCATTGACACTCCCCTTTATTGGTTTGGCCTTGGCCTTCTTTTTACCACTGCCTTCTCTGTATACGTGGGTTTTTGGTCAAAAGTCGCGTACATACGCGGATTTTTGGCCAAAAGTTGCATACATACGCAGTTGTTCTTTAAACAGTCGTGTACATCCTCCCTTTTGGTTGAGTTTGATGTCGTGGGAAGTTGTTGGGTGGGTTGTGAGTGTGGTTGGGTCTTCCTTGGGTCTGAAGTTGTCTGTTGGATGCTTCTTTTGTGACCAGAGGCCGCTTTTTCATTGATTTTTTCTTTGAAAGTAGTTTTAGTCATTTATCCTTTTTGTTTTGCCATTAGTGCATTACTCTTTTTTGTCTCGGTGTCTTGCTGGGCTTGTCTTTTATACTTGCTGTAGAGACTGAGAGTTTTAGATGAGTTTTATTGCATTTTTCATTCTTTTATATTGAAAAATACAAAGTAGTTGCACTCTTAGTTGCATCTTAAATATGGATTTGAGGAGGTACTTGCATTGGATTGCTTGGATGAGAGTTGTGTTTAGGATTTCATATAGGAAGGATTGCACTAGCATTCGGAAATGAATGATTTTGTATGCATCTCATGTAGTGGCATACCCTATTTTTCATTTGACAAAGATTGCACTTAGCATTGTTTGTTATGGTGTGCATATTTATTTCACTGCTGAGTCATAATGTCATGAGTTGCACGACCATTTCCCTTTGAGTAATTACAGCCAATTAAAATCAACGCATAATAAAATGAATTACACTCTTTTCTTTTCTAGGGTGCACCAACAAGCTTAGGTTTTAGGATCTTGGAATAGTTCATTGTAAATTAATTCTCCAAGACCACTAAACAACAACATGTATGTGTCTGTCCAGGGGAGTGTGTGAAATCCTTGGTATAACCAATGTTTCTCAGGATCCTCCTCTCAAAAGGGAGTTAAGCACGAGGCAGTGTTAGCGGTTATTGATTGGGATGACCCCTAGTCATAACTAAGTAGCACCGGAGATATTTCTAGGATTGTATTCGTATCTGGGGGCTCTTTCGAGAGTTTTAGGATTTTCTACCCTGCCCATACAGTCAATCCCTCCTGCAACTGTCCACCTGAGCATTGATTATATTGAGGTGACCTTAGTGGCCTTACCTAGGATATCGAGGGGGTACTTTGCAGGTGTCCCGGCCAGGTAGAGGTCGGACAGCACAGTCGCTTTATGCGTTGAAGCTGAGGGCCACTATAATTGGTTACGTACCTCCGCTTGTAGTGTATGACAGTTTCGAGCCTCTCTTAGGCGAGACATACCTGCTGCATTCGGGAGCTCACATATCCTCCCCTTGGTTTTCTTGTATTTTGGCTGTATATTTGATTAGGAGTGTGCTCTTTGTGCGCTAGTTGGCCTTTGGGATCGTGGTTACTTGAGTATATTTATGCTCTCTTAAGTTTGGGTCCTTTTATTTTCGGCATGCCTGGTATCCTATTGCCCGTCCTTGGTCCTAATACGGACCTTGGTGTCAGACTTGGGGGCATCACAACCCCATACCATGCTCATAGATTCAAAGTGGTCACATTCTTTCCTCTACTCCATTTGTGGAGGATTTTTTCCCTTCGCTCGGTCTTTACACCAATGGTCACCCTCATGGGGGTGGTAGTGGATGCGTGAACATTGGGTCTACACCTTATTTTCCTTTTTATGTCCCATCGTTCACCGCATTGTTTCCTTTGGGTGCTGTTGTCATGATCATTCCTCCCTATATCCTATAGTTTGGATTCTTTATTGACTATTTTGGGATGTTTTGGACTAATATGGTTGTCATGTAGGGTCTAGTTTTTGTACACTCTCTCTGAGGTTTCAACCCATTCATTCCTATCACAGGTATTATTTCTGAACTGGCATATAGGTTAGGATATCACATCCACTTGCATTTATGCATTGCCTTATGACCATTCCATCTTAACCTTAGGTACGAACCCATTCCATGGTATCATGGAACCTTCATGCTGTTGTTAGAAGTGGTACTATGTGAATGGTAGAGCTTTCCTATACATGGGTGTCCTAGTTATCTCCCCATTGCATTTGGTACCCATGCTGTGAGTCCTCTCTTAGGTCCGAGAGTCTGTTGTATAGTATTGCCATGACATTTTGCAAGAGCCTCATACTCCTCTTGATCTTTTGCTGGCCTATTTCCCTCAGGACTCCCTCATGTCAAGTTATGAATGCATTATCATGAGCTTTGCCTGCCTTATTTAGCTTTATGCTGGCTCCCCTGACATTGCGTTTCAGCTATATAGCCCAAGCTTGTCTCATATCTAGCCATGCAGAGCCATTTTTTATATCCTTCGCAGCTTGATTCCCTTTTTACCGGGAGGGGATTTTCCCCCGAGTGTCGATATCCTACACGTGTGTCCTTGCATTGAGCATAGGTATGTTCCACTGCTTGGAACTAGATTGTTTTCCTTTATGACACTCGTCTCCTCCTAGTTTGTAACTATAAAGCTATTTTATTCTCTTTT
Organism: Pseudotsuga menziesii; assembly: GCA_001517045.1. Lineage (NCBI taxonomy): Eukaryota > Viridiplantae > Streptophyta > Pinopsida > Pinales > Pinaceae > Pseudotsuga > Pseudotsuga menziesii. Next base: position 171,754 of record LPNX011130943.1, read on the forward strand.
CAAGATTTTTAAATAACTAAAAAAGTCCAAAAAAATTAAAAAACCAAAAAGCTGGACAAGGAAAGATGTTATCTGTGGCAGCTGTCGAGTCGTGTCACCTTCGAGCAAAGCACTGTATATCACATCCATTGGTTGGGTTATAGTTTGAATTTAGGAGCTGTACTCGTTTATCTGAGTTTATCTCCACCGACTGGTTAAGCTTCCAATCCCCATGGAGCCTCAGTTGATGCCTCCTGTGTCGTAGAGATGTCCCAGTTTGTATATCGAGTCTATGTTGCCTTCATTCAGTCACCATATGCCATTATGCTCTTGTTCGAAGGAAGTTGAAGCTTGATTCAACCATTCCTTAATTATCTTGACTTTGCATGTCGGTCATTCCCGGTACAGTTACTGGTTCATGCACATTATGATCGAGTCCTTCCACATTATACAGCTTTCCTGAGTACCTCATGTTGGATGATGGGGGATGCCTTAATGCCCTCCTTCCAGCGGATTTCATCCCATCGACTTCAGATCATTTATTCCGGTATTGGAATCTAGAGTCCTTTTGAGTGCCTTGAGACTTGCAGTCATCAGTGGCAGGTTCTCTCACCATTGACAGTTTTTGGGAATACATCAATGTCCCCTGATCGATGGATCCTCTCAAGTGTTCGACCTCAACACATTTATTCACACTTGTTAGTTTGCACTCTAGTACCTTGATTCCCATTTTCATTATTGGTGGGTGATCTCGCGTCTGTTAACGGTATACATTAATGACCGGTAATCAGACGATGGACTACTATGTTCGACCTCGACACCTCTATTCGCATAGTAGGACATGTACTTGTAGCGGTTTTTGTAGAAGAATTTCCAGATTGGTGGCATCTCTTATATGCTACCTCCTTGATCGTGCCAGTGTTCATGAGATTTCAGCTCTCGTGACTTGATTCCAGTATATGTCAGATATTTCTAGCCACTATGGAGATCTTGATCTGTTATATCTTCAACTATTATGGAGATCATGGTCCTATGTATATCTTCATCATGGAGATTCTGATCTATGTATATTGTACGTGGCGATGACCACATATGTGATATCATGTATCATGCCTATTCATGGCCATTGTACTCTTATGTATCCGGGACTGCTATATGTACTTGCAGTTATATGAAGAGTTGTATTATTGTACTATGTTGATTGGGTGGCTGGTCTTCCATTTGGGATCCTTCATCACTCCACTTCTGGGATGGACTTATAATGTATTTCGGCCATCATATGACCCCTCTAACCTCACACATTAGGGGGCATCTGTTATAGCTGATTTCACCACTCCAGGAGAATCACACTTTGTATGGCCTTCCCCTGTCCCACTGCAGACTCCTTAGACCCCATGGACCGTTTTTTGTCCTTTGATGTTTCCTTGATCATCCCTAAAAACATATGAAAAACGATACACGTGACTTTTAAACCTATAAGCGCGTATATACACGGGTTTGACCTCTAAAACCGCGTACATCAGGATGTGTACATAATCCAAATCCTTTTGGAGTTTTCCTTGACATGGATCCGACTCATTTGACTCCTCGCCTTCCCTATCCCTTGAGATCACTCAGATTCAACGTTTCATTATCCCTTTGAAAAGCTATATAAGGAACCCCTTGGTACATTGAAGGCATAAGAGAGAATTGAGAGCAAAGAAACTATAGTCCATTGTTGCCGGAACTTATGCTTGAGTCTGCATCCCTTTGTCCCTTGGAGCACTAGTGTGTTCTTCCCAAGCTTGCCTTTTTCTTGTGAGCTTGCTATGGAGAGATGGAGGATTGAGGTGGTGGAGGCCCAAGTGGGGAATTCAGTTTCTCCGGTTCGCAGATGTGTCATTAGAGGTTGTATCTTGTAATCTCTGATTTATATTAATAGTAACATCTTTTCCTGTCCAATAATGTGTGTTTGAATGAATATTTTATCCATTGGATTATGTCAAATGCTTTTACATTATTGATTATATATGCTAGAATAGATCTAACACCATGATATATAGAATGCTTGTATTATTTACTTGTTGTTGAGGAAGTAATCTATCAATTCAAGTTGAAGATTGGAAAGCTCAACGGGGATCTACTTCAACCATCCGGAATAAGGTATGAGGTCTGATCCTTTAGTGTTAGACATTTAATTTCTATTGCATATTGGAAAGGATTGATTTCTGGAGTCAAGCTGTCTGTTGTGGTACCCCAAGCCATAGGAATTTCTCTCCGTAACAAGTATGCCAATTACTACTTGACTGAGGAAGGGATGTATATTAGAATGTATGATTGCTCCAGGGCACCTTCGTTGCTTCCCAAATATGCCACTAATTATGTGGTACACAAAGAAGCAGTCAGGCAGGTTTTCTTGGATGGTATAGGGAGTTTTTTGTTTGAGCACAAGAAGGCAACTTATCCTCCCATACCATTTAGACTGGGAAGCTATAAGTTTTCAAAATTTAAAAAGGCTGATGAGTTTGTATAGGAACTGGAGCAATTTCACTTTGGAGAAATGAACTTCCATAGAAATTATTCTCAAAACAAAGTTGCGGAACATTGCAAGGAAGCCAATGTGCATTTTGAATATACAAACCATTGGGACAAGGATGAAGAAACGTTCAGAAATGCAGAAAATATGACTGCATTAAAAAGAAGATTTAAAAAGAAGATCACTACTAAAGGTGGTAAGGGCCAGGTTGAGTAGAAGAAAGCTGATGAAGAGGAGGCCAGGAAAAGACAAGAAGATGTTAGGAGACTAGCACAAGAGGCCGAGAGTTGGCTTAAAAGTGAAGAAGAAGAAAGGAAGAAAGTTGAACAAGAAGCAGTAAAGAGTGCAGAGGAAGCTGCCAAGAAGGAAGAAGATGAAAGAAAAAAGAAAGAGTATGAAGAGCTAAAGAAGCAGGAAGCTGAAAGGCTGAGACTGACAGGGTCCACAACAGATCAATAAACTTCTGACCCTGCAGACACTCAAGGAGTGCAAGATCAGGATTCTCCTGACTCCCAAGAGCCTACTGCAACTGCTGACAGTAGTTTAGGGCAGGTTGTTGTTTTTAGATTAAGGCTGATTCCTTTTGAACAAAAGAAAGGGGAAGAAGTTCCAAACTTCAGTACCATCTTTTATGACAGAGAAAAGAAAAGAATTGTGAAGAGGACTGAGAAGAAAGTTGAAACCAGTGGACACTCGGGGATGATGGTCACGGATAAGACCTTGGTATATGGGACAGACAAGGACCCAAGACTAACCATCCGAGTTGGAGCAGCATTGATTCATGCCTCTGAAGACAATGTAGATTGAATAATGACAGACCTTGAGCAATCAAGGAAAAATGCTGCCCAATTAAAGGACACTCTGAGAAAGGAGAGGGATGAAAGCAACAAATTGAAGAGAAAGTTTGAAGACATGCGTAATGAAGTGAAATCTTCAAAAGCGGAACTTCAATCCCTCTAAGAAGACACGATGTCTTTGGAAGTTACCATTAAAAAGACAGGGAGAGATGCTCAGGATAGCCTAGCAAAAGCACAGCAGGATTATTAGGAGTTAAAGATAGAAAGGGATGGACTGAAAACAACATGTGAAAACCTTAAGATAGAAAGTGACCAACTGTAAAGCAAAGTTGGGGAACTGGAAACACAAAGGGATACCATGGAGGAGAAAGAAAAAAAATTTCACGTACAAGCAACAGAGTTTAATGGACAAATCGCTTCACTAGCACCAGCTTTGAAAGAGGCTAAGGAACAACAAACCAGTATCCAGTGTTTCAAAGAGCATGCCCTAACACAAAGAAGCAAAATGCACCAGCTGCAGGTATCCATAGAAGAGGAAAGATGCAGAGTTTTGCAGATGGATAACAAATTGGAAGAAATTTTGGAAACCACCTCATATTTTGTAGATAGGTCTTAGGACATTTTGGAAGTCCTGACAGGAAGGATAGGAAGGATGGAGGCCAATGAAGAGATTCCGGTAGACTTACCAGTAAAGGATCAACAAGGCTTAAAGCAGGATTATGACTTGTTGGAATTTGCAATAAACACAGCAGAAGAGTTCAAGAAGGTTGTAAAGAAAATGAGGGGAACTTGCATCGAGTATTGCAGAAGGCTGTTGATTGCTTACAACCGATGCCGGGTGACTGCTGAGCAGAGATTAGATGCATTTCCAGAACATCATTCGTTCATAGAAATGTTACAGAACATATATCAAGAGGATGAGCAAAGGATCCAACAAGTCAAGGTCCTGGATGCATAGGTCTTGAAAGATGAAGTGGCTCGTTCAGCAGTCAGTGTACAGTTGCTCGAGGATCAACTACGCCTAAGCTCAGCAAGGATTGAAGTGATTAAAAATCAGGCTACAAATTTTGAAATCAACATTTGTTTTCTTGAACCTTCTGAATTTGAGAGTATAGCATCATAAGCCCAAGCATGGTAAAAGTTCCTAAATAATCAAGCGGGGCCCTCTACTTAAAGTGCTTTATTATTTTTGTTTTAATGTAATGTATTGTAAATTGTATGAGCACTCAATATAAGACAATTTTGGGAAATGAAACATTGGGGAAGCCTAGGGGTCATTTGGGGCAGCCCAAAAGTTTTGCCTTTTGTATAAGTATAGGAGAGTTAGATAGAGGAAATGGACTTTTTCCCAGTGAGACTCATGATAACATGTTGTAAGAGGAACTATTTCATTTTGCAATAATATAATTACAATTTTCCCTGTTGGAGAAAGATTTGGTGGAAGAATTCAAATGCTGTACAAATGGATGATGTTGAAGGGGAACTATTTTGTTTTCAGCTTTTATTCATTAACTGTGAGATCATTCTAACTTGTTGAACCTATGTTATTTTATGAATGTTCTCTGGTTTATTTTATGATAATTTCCACTATGAGTAATGAATGTTTTCACAGACAATGCGCTATCTTATTGTTCATCCATCTATTCATGTTTATGTATTTTGAATCAAAGAATAGCTACCTATGATTTTTCTTAATGCATGAACAGTAATACATTACTCATTAAATGATAATCTCACTCCCTAGGGATAGCTTAGTTAGTTTTATTTCCTGCTATGTTTGGTTCAGATACGAAGGAGTCTAAGACGAGAGGTAAGAACCTGCACATCACATTGTGACTGCTCCTCATATTCTTTATCAATATGCATCTTAGATAGGCACTTGCATATCATACTTAAAGTTAAAAAACACAAATATATACACGCTGGATCGGGCTGCAACCTGTAAAACCTTTTTTTTTTGTGACTTGACTTACGGTAGCCGTACCGTAAACCGAACGGATTTCCCACACCAAACAGTCATGGGCTAGTTGGGAACGTTGACTGGGGAGAATCCCTTGCTATTGTTGCCTACAATTTTCCAGGCCTCAACAATTGTTTGGCACTAGAAGGAGGGCTACCAGTGCATGGCTGGCCAAGGAAACCCATTTCCTCGAAATTACTCCACCAGTGATAGTTTTGAAAGAAGTTTATTTCCTAATCTGATTCCTGAAGAGAACAGAGAAAATTTGTATTATGTGGACAACGAAGTTGTTAATGATCTGAGAAGACACACTAGGGATTATGTGAAGAAGATTGGAGGATTACCGATTATCCCTAAATTACCTAGAAGATAATACAAGAAGAAAGACCGTCCTATTTTGGAAGACTTTGTGTTAGTTGGAGATTGGGAAGAACTTGTAGAAACAACTTTACAAGAAGTTGTTCAGCCTTTGAATCAAGTAGGACCTGATACACCTAATGGTTCACCTATCCGTACTACTATTCATTCTCCATCTTACTCTCCACCCAAAATCATGGCAGGTGTAAATGCAAATCAGCCACCTAACCCACCAAATCCACCACCTGCTTGGAAAGCCAGATCCCCTCTAAACCTAACACCTCCTTTGCATGACTTACCTCAAGCTTGTGAGAAGATGCTGCCCAAGTTTGACCCAAGTGAGAAAGTTTTAGTAGATGACCATTTGCAAATTTTCTACTTAGCCATAGAAGGATTAAGGGCTGGAGAACATGAAGATGTATTCTGCAAACTTTTTCCACATACCTTGAAAGGAGCAGCAGCCTCATGGTATTTTGGTCTGCTTGCAAATTCAATTCCAGATTGGGACACTTTTGAAAGGATTTTCAAAAGCAAATATGCATCCCAAAAGACCCATGCAGCACTAATGAAAGGTTTAGGTGCTTTGAAGAAAGAAATAAAAAAAAGGTGCATAATTTTACTCAAAGATTTTCTACGTATTTTAAGAATTTCTCCGTAATTGATAAGCCCTCTGATAAGGTTTTGATTGAATATTATACCTCATCTTTGGGTCCTGACTTGGCTATGTTTGCAAAAGCCTAAGTTAAACCTACTTTATCGGAAACTTATGAAGAAGCTGAAAGAGTAGAGGCTGAAAAACAAAGCATAGAATATTATCGTGAGCAATCTGGAGAAAAAACTTTTGGGAAGAAAGCCTTATTACTAACTAAACCTAAGGAGGAGCAATCACATGATTTTGAGGGAATGTTAAAAATGATGCAGAAGCTTTCCAATAGAATAATAGATTTGGAAAAATAAAAGGAAGCTCAGAAAGCCTATAAGCCTTACTACAAGAGAAGAGAAGATAACAATCAATCCAAACCTCCTCCACACAGTCCTGCATCAATGAACTTAAATGAGGTTGGTATGGATAATTTTTGCACTTTTCACCAACAACCTCTTTCTGAAAAAAGTTGTCCTCAATGGATAAACTCAATGACATTAGTTATGAATCAGCTGCTAGATTCCAAATTAATAGAGGACAATGATGAAGAAGAAAAAGGTGGTAAAGCCACAGGAAAACAAGAAAATGATGCCATGGTTTTATGGGACTGTTTTTCGCTTTTTGATACAGAAGAAAATACTCTGAAACCTGAGGAGATATCCAGGAAACAAATATGTTAGCAAGAATCCTGGATTTGGTGAATAAAGATAATTCAATACTCTCAAAGATCAAGAAATTGCAAGAAAATGTAAAGAAACAACCGAAGAACAACATAGACGATGAGACACCTAAAATTACCAGTCAAGATCTGAAACAGGTCAACATGCCTGCTAAACCTGTTGAAGAAGAAAATCTCAAAACACTTGAAGAACTAGGGGGGAAGATACCCACAGAAAACCAACCTATAGAAGAAGTTGTTGAAGCAAGTGTGGGAGAAAAGACAAGGTTTAAAACCCCACCTTTCCTGTTGACTTTGGAAATTTTGAATCATAAGGTGCACAACTGTTTGGTAGATTCTAGGTCATCAGTTAATGTTATGCCACTTGCAGTTTGCAGAAAGATTAATGGACAGCCTAAACCTACTACCTGGGAGGTTACTCAATTAGACAGGACTAATGTGAAAGTAGTCGGGGAGACGGAGGATATTCTGATTCGTTTATCTACAAATGAAAAGATATGTTAATATATTGATATTTTGGTAGCAGACATACCTGATGGTTATGGAATTATTTTGAATCAAGACTGGTCAGCGAGATTAAAGGGGTATTTTGCTTTGGATTGGTCACATTTGTGGTTGCCTCATAAAGGAAGCCCAAATCAGATCAAAATATTAGGAGGTCCCTACATGAAACACACTGTCACGAAATTGGAATAAAGAAATGAATCAGTAAATTCTGTATTGGGAAATTATCTGATTGAACTTGAACTGGGACACTCTGCATCGGAAGAAGCCAACAACCTATTGGACACCCAGCCCGGTCTCCTTCATTCTTCATGGGCTGATAAGATTGATTGTAAATCAATAGATGTAGTTTTTGTTTCAAGAGCAATAGAATTAGATAATGGTTAGGTCTTTCTCACTTTGGTAGTTAAGCCTAGCACCTTAACATACGAGTTGCTAGATATTTAGGGGTGGGCAGAGAACTGGCCAGTTAGTGGATTAGTTCTCAGATTTTTATTTTTCTTGGTTTTTATTTCTAAATGACTTTGTACATAAATACATTGTTTGGTTGATTGCTGCTTGTTTTTAGTTAAAATTTGTTTTTTGATTTCAATAAAAGAGGCAAACTTTCGGTTGCATGGAAAGCATTAGAGTTCTGAATTAATTGAAATTTTTGGGTATAAGACTGTATACTATTGTTTGATCTGATAGAAATTCTTCTAGTAAGTAGTTTTCCTAAATGGCTATGAACACATTGAAGTCCTGCTTAATCCTTAAAAAAATAACTCAGGATCAAAAGGTCTGGAATACTATTTCGAGGCTCCATCCATTTCACATCTAAAATGTCCTAGGGGGTGACAACAAAAGACCCACGGAAAGGAAGCAAGGTAAACAGTATATTATATATAAATGATCCCATGCCAAAATTCAAAAAAGCCAAAAGGCTGATACGAGTCAAAACTCCTAAAAATCAATATCTATCAAGACCAGGTACTGAATCATATAAGTACAAATTTTCCAAAAGCTCTTCTCCATTCGTGAGCTGAAAATTAAACACATATCTCACACAAAAGGACACTATGGATAGAGGAGCCTGAATAAAAAATTCAAAAAGAAAGGCACAAGGAGAACTCAAAAGAACAAAAGGTTCACAAAACACAAAAATTGCAAAATGGCATGGGAATGAGGAACAAATGAATATCGTTGTTTACCATATGTTACAATCCTGTGGTGTCCAAGCTGGAAGTTACCCAAAGACAGGTAAAATGAAACTCGTCTACTTGGCCTCAAAAGAGTTATCTTGACTTTGACATTTTGGTTTCCATGTTCCTATAATTGGACTATCATGTATGTTTAAAAGTACATATATTTGCCATTGGGGAAATCTAGACAGCTAAAAGAATTCAATATGTTGTTTTTATTGTTAAACAGTCTGTTACTTAAGGAAGAGTTGATTCAGAGATATGGGTTCACTAGTTAGTCACCAATTGTTGTAGCTGCAACTATTTCCCAAATTTCTAAAAAATTGGGACCCTCCTTTTTAAATTTTGTCTTGCTTAGTTTTGTTGGGATTGCTTGACTTTACTGCAATTTTGATTTTTGAGGATGATTGTTGAATGAACATTTTTTATGTTGATGCTGCCTTTTGGTTTAAAGTATGACTTACGGTGATTTCTTATCTCGCTGTCGAAACTTGTTGGAGTTATAAATCGGGGCCGTTGTCAACTACGCAGCCGCCGTTGCAGATGTTCAGGGGAGTAACGACCCGATCCATAGCTCTAGCTTTCACTAATGCACTCTCGTTTCTATGTTTATTTTTGGCGTTTTTGTTTGAAAACCATCGAAGCTTTAGGGCCTTGTATTACCTCCATTTCAAAGGGAAGGTTGTAAGCACCACGACGGAAAAAACTTTTACTTTTTCCGATTCCATGTTTTTGTATTTTTATTATCGTTAGCGGCACCATGATTGGACTTTTGAATCGGGGGTTAGTTTTGGTTTTTTCGATCGCCGTATTTTTGTTTTCATAAGAGCCTTAGTCTTTTTGTGTTCCGTTGTTGTGGCTCCGGAGCAGACTAAACCTCCGCCCTACAGTTTTTCCTTTCGCCGATGATCGATTTTTCTTCGTGGCTTGCTTAAAGTTTGGTTCTATTTTTTCCGACTCTGACTGGTCTGCGGAACTTTTTGTTTATGCAGCTTCCACCATTGCGGCATTCTAACGTACTAATAGCTCGAGACTATAGTCATTTTGGGCTCCAATGTGAGGTTTTTAGTGGGTGTTTCACCAACTATTTTCATTGCACTGTGGAACTCTTAGCATCTTCATTGCCCGTCATTGCGGCTCACTCGTAGGTTGGACGCCGATACCTTAGTTGTCTCACTGCCCGATTTGCGGTGTTTTTCTCGCCGATTGTTTTTCACCAGGATATATATATATATGTGTGTGTGTGTGTGTGTGTGTGTGGGATTGGGCATTATTCTATTATTGTTCTTGCGAACTTGTGCCTGCGATGTCCTTGTTGTTTCGAACTGGGTGTTGTACCTAGTTGTTGGGAGCTCGTTCATGGGTGGCGTCACCGTGGAAGCTTTCAGGTTCTCCTTGTCGACTGCACAACTCATTGCTAGGTAGGCCAACCATGTTTTCGCCCACTCTTTTGAGTTTTGGAACTAGGGTTTCGTCTTTGGGTTAGGTTTTTCCGCCATGGTAGATGGGCGTATATGTATGGGTTTATCAACATATATGATGGTTCACTTTGACAATTAGTGGACGGGGGGGGTCTTCTCATTTTTTCTTGGTGATTATTGCAGAGCCGTTATGAGTTTTCAAACCTTTTCCAACGGTTTAGGGAACTGGTGTAGATGAGCGTTACGCTGTCTGCACCAGTTTTTCTAGGCTTGCGTATGGTCATCCGGGAAAAAATTTCCTTTTCTTTTGCAGTCTGTAGGTGTTTACCCGGGTTTTGTTTGAAATGCCAAAGGGTTTGTGTTTCGATTGTTCTGGTTGCTCGCGTGTCTGGTTAGGGTCACATTTTTCAAAGATGATCCTCATTGATGGGATTTTTGTTAGAACACAGATGCATTTTGTTTTAGGATTATTGTCATTGAAGATGCTGAGGGTTTCAGTTTTGATTAGACTGGTTTGTCTTCGCACGGTACTGTGTTTAGTCTCACCGGTGGAGGTTTTACATGATTAGCGAGGTTATGCCGTATGTTGTAAATCATGTTGATTTTAGTCGCGGACATGACTTAGGAATTTTCAGGACCTATCTTTTTTGCAGAAGTATTTGCTAGTTAGCCCTGGTTTTGTATCTACATAGATTTAGCTATGGAAAACATGGTCGAGGTAAATGCTTATATAGTTTTTCTTCATTCTTTGAATACTGGTTAACAGCTCAAAGCCTAAAGGCATTTTTTTTTGTGACAGGTCAACTTTTCCCAAGATGAGATGTCAAAAAGATAGAAAAAGAAAGCTCCCATTGCTAAAGGGGATCCTGAGGTGCAAATTATTACAAAGGCTGAGTACATTTATGAGGATACTAGAGCCACCACCCGTGTGGAACCTGAATACAAGTGGGGCGAGATTTACAGACTAATTTCAAACCAGGAGGTGCCTGATACTAGGTTTGAAGAGTTAACAATATATGCTAATATTGAAAAATCTGCCTTGATGAAGATAGCTACCAGGCCTGAGCTTTTCCCATGCTCAGAAGTGATTGGATGGATTCTTCATAAGGCATACGTGACTACTATGATTCTGGCCAATACTGCCAAGCAGGGCTATGCTGCTTACAGCCCTGGTTATGTGTCATTAGATTATCACTTACCAGAATCCTAGGTTTACCTAACTAAAGATTGGTTAAAGGAGATTAACCTAGACCTGGTTGAAACAGTAAAAAGAATGATGATACCTGGTAAGAATTTCTAAACCAGAGCATTAGGGGAATACGACACAGCTACTTTAAGAACCCCTTTCAGGTTCATTGCATTAATGCTGAACATAATTTTTGGGAGAGCCCATGACAAAAGTTTGAAGTTAGGATGGGTTCCTATTATCTTCTATGTAGCCACCCAAGGGACTGTGTTCAACTGGGCAAACATTGTGTCCAATAGTCTCTCATATTGCATTGCTTCAGCTCTAGGAGGGGTGTCCCAGAAAAAGTCTGAGTTCTACATGAGCTCCATATTAATTGATTGTATACTGTGCATTGAGTCATTCCCAAACCTAAGATGCATATGGGACAGGGATAGAACCCCTGTGTACATGTCCTACAAGACATTATGGGCACACAAATACTACAGTCATTATAGAGAAATTTGTGAACAATTTTTTATGCCCTTGTATACTTTGATTTTCTTGAAAGAATGCAATTGCATGTCTGAAGAGGCATTGAGAGTCATTGAGGAGTATGCCAATTACTACTTGACTGAGGAAGGGATGTATATTAGAATGTATGGTTGCTCCAGGGAACCTTCGTTGCTTCCCAAATATGCCACTGATTATGTGGTACACAAAGAAGTAGTCAAGCAGGTTTTCTTGGATGGTATAGGGAGTTTTTTGTTCAAGCACAAGAAGGCAACTTATCCTCCCATACCGTTTAGACTGGGAAGCTATAAGTTTTCAAAATTTAAAAGGGCTGATGAGTTTGTACAGGAACTGGAGCAATTTCACTTTGGAGAAATGAACTTCCATAGAAATGATTCTCAAAACAAAGTTGTGGAACATTGCAAGGAAGCCAATTTGCATTTTGAATATACAAACCATTGGGACAGGGATGAAGAAACGTTCAAAAATGTAGAAAATATGACTGCATTAAAAAGAAGATTTAAAAAGAAGATCACCACTAAAGGTGGTAAGGGCCAGGATGAGCATAAGAAAGTTGATGAAGAGGAGGCCAGGAAAAGAGAAGAAGATGCTAGGATACTAGCACAGGAGGTCAAGAGTTGGATTAAAAGTGAAGAAGAATAAAGGAAGAAAGCTAAACAAGAAGCATCAAAGAGTGCAGAGGAAGCTACCAAGAAGGGAGAAGAGGAAAGAAAAAAGAAAGAGGATGAAGAGATAAAGAAGCAGGAAGCTGAAATGCTGAGACTGACAGGGTCCACAATAGATCAACAAACTTCTGACCTTGCAGACACTCAAGGAGTGCAAGATCAGGATTGTCCTGAATCCCAAGAGCCTACTGCAACTGCTGAGAGTAGTTTAAGGCAGGTTGTTGTTTCTAGATTAAGGCTGATTCTTTTTGAACAAAAGAAAGGGGAAGAAGTTCCAGACTTCAGTACCATCTTTTATGACAGAGAAAAGAAAAGAATTGTGAAGAGGATTGAGAAGAAAGTTGAAACCGGTGGACACTCAGGGATGATGGTCACTGATAAGACCTTGGTACATGGGACAGACAATGACCCAAGACTGACCATCGGAGCTAGAGAAGCATTGATTCACGCCTCTAAAGACAATGTAGATTGAATAATGACAGACCTTGAGTAATCAAGGAAAAATCCTGCCCAATTAAAGGACACTTTGAGAAAGGAGAGGGATGAAAGCAACAAATTGAAGAGAAAGTTTGAAGACATGTGTAATGAAGTTAAATCTTCAAAAGTAGAGCTTCAATCCCTCCAAGCAGACAAGATGTCTTTGGAAGTTACCATTGAAAAGACATGGAGAGATGCTCAGGATAGCCTAGCAAAAGCGCAGCAGGATTATCATGAGTTAAAGATAGAAAGGGATGGACGAAAAATAGCATGTGAAAACCTTAAGACAGAAAGAGACAAACTACAAAGCAAAGTTGGGGAACTGGAAACACAAAGGGCTACCATGGAGGAGACAGAAAAACAGTTTCACGTACAAGTAGCAGAGTTTAAGGGACAAATTGCTTCACTAGCAGCAGCTTTGAAAGAGGCTAAGGAACAACAAACCAGTATCCAGCCTTTCAAAGAGCATGCCCTAACACAAAGAAGCAAAATGCACTAGCTGCAGGTATCCATCGAAGAGGAAAGATGCAGACTTTTGTAGGTAGATAACAGATTGGAAGAAATTTTGGAAACCACCTCATATTTTGTAGATAGGTCTCAAGACATTTTGGAAGTCCTGGCCAGAAGGATAGGAAGGATGGAGGCCAATGAAGAGATTTCGATAGACTTACCAGCAAAGGATTAGCAATGCTTAAAGTAGGATTATGACTTGTTGGAATTTGCAATAAACACAGCAGAAGAGTTCAAGAAGGCTGTAAAGGAAACGAGAGGAACTCACACCGAGTATTGCAGAAGGCTGCTGATCACTTACAACCGATGCCAGGTGACTGCTGAGTAGAGATGAGATGCATTTCCAGAACATCAACCGTTCATAGAAATGTTATAGAACAAATATCAAGAGGATGAGCAAAGGATCCAACAAGTCAAGGTCTTGGATGCACAGGTCTTGAAAGATGAAGTGGCTTGTTCAGGAGTCAGTGTACAGTTGCTCGAGGATCAACTACGCCTAAGCTCATCAAGGATTGAAGTGATTAAAAATCAGGCTGCAAATTTTGAAATCAACATTCGTTTTCTCGATCCTTCTGAATTTGAGAGTATAGCATCAGAAGCCCAAGCATGGTAAAAGTTCCTAAATAATCAAGCGGGGCCCTCTACTTAAGTGCTTTATTATTTTTGTTTTAATGTAATGTATTGTAAATTGTATGAGCACTCAATATAAGACAATTTTGGGAAATGAAACGTTGGGGAAGCCCAAAAGTTTTGCCTTTTGTATAAGTATAGGAGATTTAGATAGAGGAAATGGACTTTTTCCCAGTGAGACTTGTGATAACATGTTGTAAGAGGAACTATTTCATTTTGCAATAATATAATTACAATTTTGCCTGTTGGAGAAAGCTTTGGTGGAAGGATTCAAATGCTGTGCAAATGGATGATGTTGAAGGGGAACTATTTCGTTTTCAGCTTTTATTCATTAATTGTGAGATCGTTCTAAATTGTTGAACCTATGTTCTTTTATGAATGTTCTCTGGTTTATTTTATGATAATTTTCACTATGAGTAATGAATGTTTTCACAGACAATGAACTATCTTGTTGTTCATCCATCTATTCATGTTTATGTATTTTGAATCAAAGAATAGCTACCTGTGATTTTTCTTAATGCATGAACAGTAATACATTACTCATTAAATGATAATCTCAATCCCTAGGGACAACTTAGTTAGTTTTATTTCCTACTGTGTTTGGTTCAGATGCGAGAGAGTCTAAGACGAGAGGTAAGAACCTGCGCATCACATTGTGACCGCTCCTCATATTCTTTATCAATTTGCATCTTAGATAGGCACTTGCATATCATACTTAAAGTTAAAAAAAAACAAAAATATACACGGTGGACTGGGCCGCAACTAGTAAAACCTTTTATTTTTTGTTACTTGACTTACGGTATCTGGATCGTAAACTGGACGGATTTCTCACACCAAACAGTCACGGGCTAGTTGGGAACATTGAATGGGGAGAATCCCTTGCTGTTGTTGCCTACTATTTTCTAGGCCTCAACAACTGGTTCTCCTGAATCCTCGTCTACTGTTCCCCTAACCATCGAGAAGCCTAATCTCAACATGGATTTGCGCCCACCCAAGAGTACTCTTAGGAAGGCTGTTTTTAACCCTAATTCCTGAGTTGCTCTATTTTATAATGTAGTTGAAGTCCTTGCTCAGGCACCATGTGCAATGTCTACCTTGGAAGTACTCCAAAGTTGTCCTACACAACACAAAAACTTGTTAACTGCGTTAGGAGATTTAGACCTGGACAATACTAATTTGATTCATTTCAATGTCGAGAACTATAAGTCTAGACTACCTCACAAACTCGATTTCCAAATCATAATGAAAGTAGTCGGAACTTTCTTAGATGAAGGAGCTTCAACTTCCGTTTTGTCCTTGTCTTGTTGGAAAGCTATTGGCTCTCCCGAGCTTGTAAAATCACGTACAACTCTGAAAGGCTTTGATGGATGAGGTTTCCATCCCCATGGTCTCATACCATCCCTTTCAATCGAGCTTGGGGGAAAATATGTTTCTATTCAAGTAAAATTAGTAGACGCCGCATTAGATTACAACCTCCTTCTAGGAAGAAATTGGTTTTATGCCATTACTGCTGTCGCTTCGACGGTATTTTGAATTGTCCAATTTATGCATGTAGGGAGAATTGTCACCATTGACCAGCTCTATTTTTGTACACCGGATGTTACTACCTCTATTACTAATAACATCCCTATGTTAGGCCAATCCCCTCCTCCTTACCAGTCAATTGGGGTAGGCATGTTGAAGGATTCGTCCCTTATGGGGATTTTTTCGTCCACTCCTCCTAACACAAACACAACGACAGTAAATATGATTTTGTCATTTGATTATGATCCAAAGGGAAAACAAATTGTCGAGTCCACCTCGTTGAGTCCGAGTGAAGAGATGTACAACATCATTCAAACCCTTTACGATGACCACACTGATGAACTTCATCTTCTGGCTTCGGACCCTTACCACCTACCCTACTAGTTAGAACCCTCTCTTCCTATTGTGGATTATCTCTTCGAGACTTTTCCTTCCGATGAGTCCATTATGAAGATCATGAGTACGAATGAGCCTATCTGGGAGGATCATCATCATAGATCCTCGTTCCTCCCCAACACCAGTTTGGTAGACCATGATGTTGCATTCCTGTTTTCCACTGATATTGTCAACACACCTCAAAATCCTATATTATTGCAAGACACAGATTCTGAAGGAAACTTATGCAACATTACTCAAACAAATCCAATTGACATATCATCCAAGCCTGGTACCCTTGAGCATGTTCATGTTGGGTAGAACTGCTTGACAGAAGAATCTGAAGCATATAGGGCACTTTTCAAAGAATTCCACGATATTTTTTCCTGGTATTATGAAGAAATGCCAGGGATAGACCTATCCATTGTGGTCCATGAAATAAAAACCTATCCCACTGCTAAACCTGTCAGGAAAAAACTAAGGTAGGTCCATCCACGGAAAACCACAACTATCAAAGCGTAAATAGAGAAACTTCTCAAAGAAGGTTTATTTATCTCGTACCCTTGACGAAATGGGTATTGAATGTCATCCTTGTCAATAAAAATCAAGGCACCATTAGATTCTGCATCGATTTCATATATTTGACCAAAGCTTGTCCCAAAGACAACTTTCCTACTCCCCATATCAACCAGATTATCGACAACTATGTCGGAAGTGTCATCTTCTCATTTATGGATGGCTTTTCGGGTTATAATCAGATTGAGATTTTACCCACCGATAAGCACAAGACAACATTCATTTGCCCATGGGGAACCTTTGCATATAGGAAGTTACCATTTGGCTTAAAAAATGTTGGAGCCACTTTCCAACATGCTATGTCCTATGCGTTTCACGATATAAAACATATTGTTGAAGCGTACCTTGACGACCTCCCTGCTTATTCACATCGATGGGAGGACCACCCTGGTCATCTTAGAGACATTTTCCTAAGATGCCGTCATTATAATATACTACTCAATCCTCATAAATGCATTTTTTGCATTGAGACGAGACACCTGTTAGGTTTTGTGGTTTCTAAGGATGGAATCCAGATAGATCCATTGAAAACTGCTGCTATTTTAGCTCTACCAGCCCCAACCAACCTTCTAGAACTCCAAAGTTTTTAAGGGAAGGCAAACTTTCTCCACCATTTCGTGTGCAATTTTGTAGAGAAAACACACGGTTATATGCATCTCTTTAAGAAGGACACTTTGTTCTATTGGGATGACCAAGCCCAACGATCCTTTGATAATATCAAACACGCTCTGACTCATTCACCCGTGATACACCCCCCAAACTATTCAAAGAATTTTCTCTTATATATTGCTACCTCCACTACTACCATTGCTATGGTTTTGGTGCAGGAAAATCCTGACGGTCAGGAGCACGTGATTTACTATGCTAGTAAGAATCTTATGGATTCCGAAACTCGATATTCATGTGTGGATAAATTAGCATTGGCCACGGTCATTGTTGTTCAAAAATTTCGTCACTACATTTTACTCCACACAACCACCGTATTGGAAGACCAGAAACCTATGTATTACATCTTGACTTATTAGGTGCTCAAGGGAAAGTACTCCCGATGGATAGTCATACTACAAGAGTTTGATCTGGAATTTTCCAAAGCCACATCAAAGAAATCCTTGGTTTTTGCCGAGCTCATGTGTGATCTTCCCTATGCTTCAACGGAATCTGAGCCCAGTGATTCATTTTCGGATGAATTCCTGTTCCTAATAAGCACTACTGACCCATGGTATGGAGATTTGCTCATTTATCTCCAAACACAAAGATTTCAGCCAAATTTATCCCGTGACGATCGCCGCCGTATCCGTCACCATGAAAAATACTACCTCATCTTGAATGACACTTTGTATAGACGTGGTATCGATTCCATTCTTCGACGATGCCTTACCCACGAGGAAGTTGAACAAGTGTTGAATGATTTCCACTCTGGAGCATGTGGCGGTCATTTATCTGGGATGGCTACAGCCTAGAAAATCATTCGCGATGGCTATTTCTGGCCTTCAGTCTTTAAGGATTGTCACGAGGTTGTTAAGAAATGCCCACCCTGTCAACATTTTTATCTGAAAAAGCGCACTCATCCTGCTCCGCTACACCCCGTCATTGTTGTTGTCCCTTTTCCCAAATGGGAGATTAATTATATGCATTGTAAGCCTACCTCAACTGAGGGGCATGGTTACATCATCGTAGCCGTTGACTATTTTACAAAGTGGGATGAGGCCGTGCCTACATATGCAGAAGACGGTAAGACTATCGCTCTCTTCCTGTTCAATCATGTGATATCTAGATTTGGAGTCCCATAGTCCATAGTTACTGATCATGTATCACATTTCCATAATCAAATGATGGAGGAACTAAGTGCCAAGATAGGTTTTCGTCATGAAAACTCTATTCCCTATTATCCACAAGCTAATGGTCAGGTAGA
The DNA here is from genome assembly GCA_001517045.1 of Pseudotsuga menziesii. Lineage (NCBI taxonomy): Eukaryota > Viridiplantae > Streptophyta > Pinopsida > Pinales > Pinaceae > Pseudotsuga > Pseudotsuga menziesii. The sequence goes on from LPNX011130943.1 coordinate 190,158, forward strand.
GGCTATTAACAAAGTTTTGAAAATGATGCTTCGTCGGATGGTTGGAGACCATAAATCCAACTGGCACCGTATCATTTTATCCACTCTTTGGGCTTACAGGACTTCGGTGAAAACAGCTATTGGTTTCACACCTTTCCAACTTGTCTATGGACTCGAAGTTGTCTTGCCGATTCAATGTCAGATTCCATCCTTGAAACTTGCCGTCGAACTTCTCCCAGACAATTCCACAGAGGAAGAGAGATTTTTATACTTGAACAACCTTGACGAAACTAGGAGAGATGCTGCCTTTGCTAATGAGGCACACAAGAAATGTGTCAAGGCGTAGTATGAAAAGTTTGTCCAACCTCGTGCCTTTAACAAGGGTGACCTAGTTTTGACTTACGATCAGAGATATGACAAACTAGGGAAAGGAAAGTTCGAATCCATGTGGTACGGTCCTTTTGTTATTTCCAAAGTTTTAGAGAAAAGGGCCTACGAGCTTGTAGACTATGATGGAATCCCTTTAGGACAACCTCACAATGGGTTGTACCTGAAGAGGTACTATTCCTAGATCTCTCTTGGATAGTATCTTGTATATATGTATATTACTTGACTTTCAGTGTGCTTCAGTATTTTCAATATGGTTTTGAGTTTAGTGTCCGTATCTGTTTATACCATGTTTTGGTCGTGCAGAGCAGATGGCTTTCTACGGCTTTGCTGATGGTGCTTACCGCCACACCTTGAATCTTGCCTTAGCTACTTGGGTTCTCTATTCCCCAGCTTATGATTTGGTCAGTTCAGGAGCAGTTTGTATTGGTCCCGCTACCAACAATATTGCCGAGTATCGAGCAGTCATAGGTCTTCTGACTGAAGCTGCCTCCCAAGATGTTTGCAACTTGGTAGTCTTGATGGACTTAAAACTTGTGGTTTGTCATCTAAACCATGTTTATACCATTAGGAATCCTATGCTTCTTCGTCTCTTCCAGAGGGTACGTTTGTTAGAAAGGTCATTTGAAACTATCACCTATAGGCATATCCCTAGGGAACATAATGTAGTTGCTAACTCATTGGCTAATTACATCCTAGATTGGCATATTGCCCATTCATGACATGAAAATCAAACATGGTTCATTGTAAATAAAATATAAAATACATAGAAAACTCATGTAAAATACATTCACCATTTGAGATGTATAAACACCAAGTATAAGTCTGTATATATATATATATATATATATATATATATGAACATGTTTTACAAAAAATAGGTCACGAGACCTCCTTTGAAGCGCTTAGGCTTTCAGGTAAAAAATCACCATACAAAAATCCTGAAGCTATCAGCTTTCAGTGGATACATCATGCACTCATCGTCTAATGATGCTCGTGGTAACACGTCACTGCCCGAGCTACTCTACGTAGCAGTTTGCTAAAGTGACCCGGCACTCCCGCTATAGGCCTTTGATACCTCATTGGGAGGTCATCGATAGAAGAATCAAGGATGTCTAGAGTCAACCTCTCCAGGTTCTCCTCTAACTCCCCTGTCATATCGTCGCCCTATGGTACAAAATGGGCTCTAGCTCACCTATCCAGTGGGGAGGCTCCCCCAGGTCGTGCAGCTCCGACGTCTGCATGAAAACATTTAAGTCTTGTTACTAAACATAAAAAATATAAAACAGCAAAAACATAAAAACAATATTTCCATTTTAGGGTCTTTTGTTTCTTACCGATGTCACCCCACTACCCACCAGGTGGGAGCGGTAGGTCAGGATCACCACTTAAGACAATGCCAGCATATGCATAGTCCTCCACCATGAGGAGCTGATCTCTCAACCATCGAAAGAACGGGTCACCGAACTTTACCTTCCCTCTACCTGCTCCAGTACGTGCCATAATCCGGACCCACCTCTACATGTGAGGGTCTCGTGCCCTCAACTCTGTAAAAACCACTTGGGGTCTCATATGTGGAACCCTCTTGAAAAAGAAACAAGCTAGAATGGAACTGAAACCAAATTGCTTCAGCTCCCCCTACCGACACTTGGTTAGTTGATCCTTGAAGATCGAAAGTAGAGCTTCCACCCAGTTGAAGACTGTAGGTGCCATGGCCTCTATGGCATAGAGCATATGTGCTCTAGACGCCTGGTGTACTCCTTGGCTTCCCACCACTCTCTGCATGGTAAACAACACAGTCCGTAGAGGGCCATCCACCACTGCTTTTATGGGAATTTTCTTCCCCGATGTCCTGGTCTCAGGAATGCAGTGGCGGTCTATTAGCTCCTGAGTAGTAATGTCCCCCCCATGGGAACCAGTCAATGAGATGGGAGCACCCCATCTCGAAAGGCCAGTCAGGAAGTAGATGTCCTCTTCCTCAACTGTCAATATGTGAGCACCAACCTAGAAATATTGTTGCTTCGGATTCCACATTCGGAGTATATGCTCTAATAGTCTCTCATGCGATACCATACTCGGTGTGCGGAAGAACGTTAAGAGTCCGCAGTCTCTCAATGTGGCTATGCAACCTGCATTTCGTTCAGTGAAGGCATTGTCGTTGTCATGTTGCCTTTGTTTCCATATGACCATTTTTTATCAACAAGAACCTGTCAAAAACCATCACAAGACTAATTAGAAGCATTTCTAACCATTCAAATCAACAAAAATGAGCTAGTTTTTCTTGTGCAACCATTTATATTTATCCACGGCAGGCACCGCCTGTGCGCTATGTTTTCAACACGGTACTAGCGGGGTACTGCTTATCTTGCAAGGGATAAGAGCAGTGCCCACTTCCATGATTTTAGGGCTCGCCATATAAGCCCAAAACACCATTAAAAATCAAAATTGAAGGCATGAAATGAAAGAGTAGGGTCTAGGCTATTACCTGGAACTGACGGTGCGTGAATCCGATGGTGGATGCTCTCAATATCAGCGACTGAAAATCTTTCCAAGAAAATGCTCCTAAGGTTCTCCACTATGGGTAAATGGTAAAATGTTTTGATTTTTTACTATTTACATGACTTTTATATACATTTTAGGGTTTGACATGCTATAGTTTTGTTTTAAAATCGTTCATTACTCAAAATATATCAGTCTTAATCCTTTACTGTCAGTTATTGGGGCATTTAACACTTGTTTTTGAGTCGTTGCAGGATAGAAGAGCGGTAGCAGTAAAGTTTTGGGAGTTCATTTTTTACTTTTTCGTACTACCAAAAAACAGAAAAAGTCTTTTGAGTGTTTATTGCGACACTTTGGTCATGCTCTTGAAACTTAGCATCAAAGGTCCGAGTCCATTTCTGATTCTTTTCAGGCTCGTAAAATCTCTCATCGTGAAAAGAGACCTAGTGGAGTCTTCTTTAAACTCTTTTCGGGCTCCTTAAATACAAAAAGATTGTTGAGTGATCTTGTCTTCTTCATGCTCATTAAAGCATTCGAAGAGTCATTCATGTAATGGTAGGTTCTCACTTTTTCGGTTTAGGTGAACTATTTTATGAAAAAGGACCCTATGGAGTCTTCTTCCGTGGTCGTTCAGACTCTCTAAACATGAACGATACCGAGTTTTCTTTCATTGGACTTCTTAAAATTAAACATTGAGAGACCCTCTTTTGGGAACGAACCCTTCCTCTCTTAGTATTGTAAAACATGAGTTTGGACTTCTCTTTGGACGAGCTATAACGAGTGTTTGTTACCCTCTTTGAACTCGTAAAACCGAAAAGCGACACTCATCAACCATGATGGGGAAAATGGGAAGGGAATTAATTTTCAAATAAATGGCAATAGTTTGTCGTTACCTTTGAACATGGCACTTATCTACATATCATTTCAGTCAATTGGGTATTCAGCTGATCTCCATGACAATCCACTTTCATGAGTCATGTCACTCCTTTGATTCTTTCAAAAGAATGCACTGTCCACCGTCGTACTGTGTGTTTGTCTGGTTTAATCATGCTGCCAAGTCTTTTGTCATGTCGCCCGATGTTCAAAGGGAAGTTGAAGAATTTTTACCTTTGCAGTCAAAATAGTCTCTGTGTCATTAATTTTGAGTCAGTTTATGGGTACCTTATTCACATCATTCCAGAACTATGTTCTGAGTTTCGTTTCGTCGATGTGGGACTCATCATGGCCCTCCTTCGATGAGAATATTCCTGTCGACGTCAGCTCATCATCCGGGAAATAGTCTTAGAAACAAAACTTAGTACCTTGAGATCTGTATACCTTAATAACATATTCGCTCGCTCTCGACATAGGTTCACATCATTGAACTTTGATTGATAGAATCGACTGGGTTTTCGACATCAAGACATCGATTAACACACAGTAGATTGTACTAGGGTACCTTGGGAATCATTGACATCAATGGTGATCTCCCTTGCACTTGTTAACGGTTCACATCATTGGCCGATAATCAAGTGGTTTCTACCATGTTTGACTTCAGATCATTGTAATCACATGGATAGAATCGTAATTTGTGGAAGACGAGACGAAGAACCTGGGTAGTTGTTTAGCGCTCATTGCTTTCCCTAGGTTGTGATGGAGTTTTGTATATATAGCATGGATCCACATTTTTATGGTTGTGACTATGCTCAAATTTGTGTTTGTATGACATAGATCTAAGTTGTATGTTTGGTAGCTATGTCCAAGTTTGAGTCCTCTATCACATGGATCTACGTTGTATTCTAGTAGCCATGCTTGTTTATTCCTCGCATGGATCTGCTTTGTATTGGTACGCAGCCATTAGTTGGTTACGTTTGTCTATGAGTCAAAAGTATTGATGTACTATAGATGCCTACTTGACGACATTCTCTGACCAAGCTGACATTTTCACCTCGAAGTGACAACTTGTTCTCTCAAATATCTCGCTTATCATATCCCTCTAAGTCTCATGATTTGGGGGGCATTCTGTTATACCTAAATCCTGTCACCATCATGTGATGAGACCCTTAAATTCCATGTTTTCTCTTAATCCAAACACTTGGAGTGGAAACTTGTGTTTGTCAATTCTACTTGAAAAAACCTAGCACCGCTCTTACCCTGTGGCTGATGAGCGGTACCTTGCTCAGCACCACCTGTATCCTGTTATAGAGAAGCAGTGCCACTACCTATGGTGTTTGGTCTTAAAGCAGTTCTCATCTAAACCACTCTGTCATAAGGGAACAAAAGCGACACCCTAGGTAAAATGGGAAAAAGAGAAGTTTCTCGAGGCTTCTAGAACTTGAGCCTCATGACCTCCCTTATCCCTATCATTATGGGTTAGTTTGAGCTCAAGATCTCCCTTGATAGAATCTTGGAGCCACCTCACCCACAATTCTCTCAACTATTCCTATCCATTGAGCCTTCTAAATACAAGCTCATATCCATAGTTGAGGGGGAGAACTATAGAGGTATTGTTATGTTGTTGGATTGACTACCTAGTCCAAATCATTGGAGAGCATAAAGAGCAAAGTTGGAGCTTATGGGGATGAAGTGTTTGTCTCGTGGAGGGGCTTGTCGACACTAAGGAAACAGTTGTAAGATTCTCCATACATTCTTAATGCAAAGCTGATTTCCATCCCACATTATTGTTGTTTTGATTTCACATGTATATGTTTCTAGATTCCTTAGTCACTAGCATGGATAAGTAGATGATTTTCTGGTAGCTTTGATGTGCTTGTATGTTTGATATGTTTTCAGGTACATAGGTTCATAATTGAAGCAGTATTCCAGGTGTCTACAACATTCAGGGAAGGTCTTCATCCTTTGTTGTTCACTCAGTTGTTTTGGATCTGAACCATTCAGACTAGAGGAATAGCTTCTGTCCGCAGAAGGTGCAATATTCCTGATAACATTGATCATATTGCTTATGGTTATGATGTTGTGCTAAAATGTTTTAAGATCTTGTATAACCATTAAAAATATAACATGGTATCAGAGCCACTCTAAAAGAAGGCACTGTGCAACCAAAATACTGCTACAATTGCAGCTACTAGATATTAGGGTTTCGTGCTTGAAAACCCGAGAAGGTAAAATCTAGTCATATTGGAATTTTTGATATAACTCGAGTTTAGAGAAGGATAAAGAGCTGAAACTTGGACATGATGAATATTAAATCTTTATGTACCTCGTGTGTGAATTTTAGTCTTATATTCTCTATACTTCATGAGATATGATCCCTCCAAATAAGGGTTTCTGCCTCTTCAAGAACTCAACCTTAAAAATATTACCTAGGGAAAAATACTATATCTTGGGATAGGAAGATCCAAATAGAATTTATTAAGATGTTGCAGATAGGTCACACACTTTAGTTTCTATGGTACAAGTTCCACACCCCAAAGTTGAAACAGTAACACGTGGAAGTCTGTACAAGTGCATTATACTGAACCGGTCCATAAACATGTCATCTTGGGAAACTCAGCATACATTACACTTGGTGAATCCAATATTTCTATAACCTATGGGGTTGGAAAGAAGACAGACCATGATTATTCAGGAGAAATTTCAATACTTTGAGAAGCATAAATTTTGGAGATGCGTCAGAATTAAGACGAGACAATTATGCAGAAGAAATTGAAGAAACTAGGGCTTCTTGTTCCAGACACTTCCCTCCACCTATCAATTGAAAAAGGAGGACCATATAACTCACAATAGGAGGGTGCATATTTCTATGGAAAGAGTTTCTAATTATGTGGATTTTCAATGTTTGACTGCGAAACACTATGGGAAGGAACTATAGCATCAAGCTTTTGGAGTTTCCCTCCACATTTTTTTGGAAAAGGACCTCACGAGACAACTTTCCTCAAGGAGGCTCATATTTCTATCGAGACAGAATTTCAAGATTCGAAACTTGAAAATTTAGTATTTCTCTATCAAACCCTAGGTCCACCAAAGCAGTCTTCTAGAAAATCACTGAAGAAAGCATCCAGTTGAAGCAATCTGACTGGTAAGTTCTATTCTCTCTATTTCCATTTGAGGTTATCACTTTATCATGATGACAAACAATACCAATCTTGAGCACAAGATTGAAGTATCCTAGAACCTCTGGGCATAGAAGTATAAAGTGCTTCTCATACAAAAGATCATGACCTGGAAGACTATCTAGAGGGAGATGAGAAAAAATATAAGCATAAGAAGAACCTAGCCAAATCCAAGAATATTATTGCAAATTCTATCAAGGACCATTTGATCCCACATGTGTCATCTTTGAAGAATCCCACAGAGATGTTCTATGCATTGAAACAACTAAGAAGAGAGCAATGGAATATTCCTCAAGTAATAAGGAACATGTACTTTGATCCAGAAGGATTCATCCCATGATGAAGAAGAACCTCTTATCCATCTCAGCATTGCATAAGAAGGGATGCAATTGTGATTGATGAAGAAGAAGGGACACTTAGATCCATGGTGTAAAATATTTTCTCAGCATTGCGAATCGTGAGCAAGACAAACATAAGTCCTTAAGATCAGACAATGGAGTAAAGCACATTGTAAGAGATTCCAACCATTCCTGCAAGGAGATAAGGACCAAGATGGAGTCTACTAAACAAACAAAGATAAGTTCTTAATTTTCATTTCATGTATATATGATTACTTAAATGATATTGTTCAATTGTGTAAATCTTTATGTTCCTAGATATAGGAAATGTATATTAGAATGTTTGATTTCATACTACTGATATGCATGCGATGGGTAAGTATCCTATGGTGTTTTACAACATTCCATTGCTACTTATCTAGAGTAAAACCTCTTTGCTGACATGTTCGGAGTAGTGCACGCTCTTAATAATGTTCTAGCAGATATGGAAGGCATCTAGAAAGTTATTGTATGTGTACGAGATATGGATAAATGTTGTAGCATTGGCTAAGATAATTGCATGACTATGTGGCATGTATGCATAATAATATTTCATTATTAATATGTTTTGAAAAATATGAAATATTTCTAATCATGCAACTGAATTTGACTTGTAGGAAAGATCGTGTACAATCACCTACAAGAGAAGAATGATGAGGCATGTTATAAAGAACAAGTGATGATGGTTCAACCATAACATTCAAAGAAGATTCACTACAACAAAGTACAAGAAAAGGAACCTGAAGCTCCCAAGTTCAGAGACACCGTGATGGAAAAAAGAGCTTCAAAATAATACAAGAATCATGATATGACCGATCCATATAGACATGTAGATACACCTCAAGAGGAAAAAAAACCACAAGATAATACCATCTTCAACACGAGAGATCATCCAAGATGAATAAAAGTATGGTGCTCCAGACGAGACTTCTAGAGAAAGTAATAGGCCTCAGAAACACTCCAGTTATGTGGCACTATTGTGTGACATCAATGATGCAGATCCTTCCAACTATGAAGAAGAAACCAAGAAGAAAGAGTGAAAGGATGGATTGATAAAAGAGTGTGAGTTGATCATGGAGAATGATGTCTAGGATGCGGTTATGAGAATTGAAGGGATTTATGTAATGTCTTCCATGTGGATATACAAGATCAAGCTTGAAACAGATGTAAACATCAAGAAATACAAAGCAAGGTTCATGATTTCTCTCATAAAGACGAAGTCAATTATGGCAAGAAATGCCCCATTGACCTAGCACACTTCTCTAGTGAAATAGAAGTGCATATCAAGAAAAGAACCACATGTGCATAGAAGGCTTTGTACAAGATCAGAAGGAACCCATGGGACAACACATACAATTGCTTGAAGATGGAATAGAGTGATGGAGATCTCAACCTTTTCTACAAGGTTGAAGATGGAAGCCTACAGAGGATGACAAGCTCATAGATGGGTGGAAGAGGAAATTTCAACAAAGTTTGAGATAAAGGATCACAGTTTCCAATGACCTTAAAAGATGACATAGATGGATACATAGAAGATCAACAGCAGAGGAGGATAATTGTCACTCCAGTGTAGAATGTCCTGATGTAGAGAATACAAGATGCAAAGGGAGGATGATTCCCCGCTTCAATGGGAGTGACTATTGCATATCTCAAAATTCGAGAATCTTGACATGATTCTTGGGATTATAGGCGTGGAAGAATACAGACTCGAGATTTTCCTTAGCTAAGGAATATATGAGGTTGTGATAGTAAAGAAGTTCAAGATGTTGGATTGTGAGTTTATGGCTACACCGATGGCATCGAACTTGAAGTTTTTATGTGATCCTACTCCAAAGACAATTGATTCCACTGTTTACAACCAGAGGATTGGTGCGTTGACGTACTTGATGAGAATGAGGCCATATATATTCTCTATTATGAATAATTAGATCCAGTACAGGGTGGATTCAAGACATGTTCACATGTTTTCATCAAAGCACATGCTGAGGTACTTGGAGGGTAGGAATGAGTATGGCCTCAGATATGCGAGAAATTTTAGGATCTACCTACAGGATATGTTGACTCTGATTGGGATGGTAGTGCTATAGCATAGGAAGAGCAATTTAGGGTTTTACTTTAGCTTTAGGTCTGGCATGTTTTCTTTGTGCTACAAGAAGCATACGAGCATAACACTAAGTACATTCGAGGCAAAGTATATTGCAGCTTGTTAAGCAATTTGTGAGGTAGTGTGGATTTAAAAGCTACTTACAGGATTATTCTATGTTGAGTTAGAGATGACTCGTTTGTAGAAGCATATCAAGGTTTGATATCACTATATCCATATATGGTGCAGAGAGGAGAAATGAAGCTCCAGTATGTGGCGACAAACGAGAAGACAAATGATGTTTAGACCAAGCCATTAGAGAGAGTAAAGTTCGAGTACCTTGAAGAGAAGCTTGGTTTCATCCAGATTGATGTTCCTCAAAGGAGGGAAGTGATGTGATAGGTCCAGAAGACGAAGGTGGTATGAGGGCTGTAATACATCTGGGATGCTCTCCACTAGGTGGAAGATAGATATGTTCTCGATATGATCTCTACATGTCTAGAAGATGCAGGTGTGTGATCTTGGGATGCTCTCCACATGTCAAGAAGATGTAGGTTGACCAAGGGATGTAATACATCTGGGTTGCTCTGTACATGTCCAGAAGACGAAGGTGTGTGATCTTGTGCTGCTCTCCACATGTCAAGAAGACACAAATGTTCCTAGATTGCTCTCTACATGTTGGGAAGACACATGTGTGTGATCCTGGGTTTCTCTCCACATTTCAAGAAGATGGAGGTTGTCTAAGGGATGCGATATAGGAACTTGGGATGCTCTCCATACAAACGATGGCATGTATGATCATGGGCTAACATCCACGTCGTGGAAGCTGCAGATTATCCTAGGGACATAATGTAGGCATCCGAGATTATCAGGTGATCCAATTATGAAAATATGACAGTAGGATACGTAGGTTATTGCTTAGGAAATTCAAGATGGGGACTTGTGTTGTACCTACTTGATGGATTTCTCGTAGAGATGATGATGAAGTCATGTTTGGAGCTTAGCCTACATCCAATATGAAATAGGACTAACTCTGTAGATGATGAATTATTGGTTGGAGTCAAGCCTACATCCAATATGAAATAGGACTGGCTTTGTAGATGATGAATCCCTTGTTGGAGTCAGGGCTACATCCATCATGAAAAAGGGTTGGCTCTGCAGAACATATGAGGACATATAAATTCAAGAGATGTCACTGGTCAATGGCCAGTGATATTAGAAATATTGTGGGTGTTATGATGCTCCAGAGTGATGATAAGATAGTAATTATGATCTAGTGATGATGATCTAGAGCAATGATGATCGAATGCCGATGATCTAGAGTAATGAATATCGAGCGACGATGATCCAGAGTGATGGCGATCCAGTAATAGTGATTTCCAGATATTTTTTCTAGTTGTGGTGATGATCGGGTTAGAAGAATACCTTCCTTTCTAAGAGGGAGTGTTGTAAATGTGACTTTAGAAGATATTATTCATTGTATTATTTGTATTATTATTATTATGATATCTTGTTGTAGTTTTATTGTACCTCCTTTCAGGGATGTTTTCCCTCTAATCAAAAGGTGTAATTAATGTAATTGGTCATGTAAGAGTCGAGATAAAACCTTCATAGTAAGTTGGGGAAATAGTCCCCAAAATAATACTGTAAAATGTATTTTTTGAGTACCCCTAGAATAGGTCAGCCCAGTAGGGTCCAGAAGGCCCCGTTGGACCAAAAGGTCACACACATGCTCAATATAAATAGAGAGGTGCCCTTCCTCATTTGGACACACTACAAGCTAAAGTAAGTTCGCTCCAAGAGATAAGAAGACAGGTTTGCTGGGGTAGAAGAACAAGAAGAAGAAGAAGACATCTTATCTTTTGCTTTTCTATCTCCACCTGACATTGTACTAAGTGACGAATCTATACAAATAAGTTGTTGGGGTTTGTTCAAATTCAATGAAATTTTCATATGTTTGAATCTATGCAACATCAATATTAAAACCTGTAAGTGATTCTTCAATAGATTGAACACTATCCATTATTCTTATAAAAACTTTAGCAATTGGTGCATGAATTACTTGAATGCTACAACAAAATTCATGGAAAATATTGTTAGTGTGTTATTCAATATAAATGGCATGGAATTGTAGGATAAAAAATCCCATTCGGTCACAAAGGTTGTTTTATTGCGGTCCTCTTCCATGATACACACTTGATGGTACCCCAAGAAAGATTCAATGATGAGAAAGTTTTTCTTCCCCCCACATTCTCCAATACCTCATCTATAAAATGGGTAGGGAAAGGATCATGTACACATGTTCCATTTAAGTTCCTCGTGTTGAAACTTTTTAAAATTTCTCTAGTTTTCTTATCTTACACCACCATAGGACTGCTCGATTATGATTCCTCGACTAAAAATATGATCCTTGCATCTAGCATCTAATCAAGTTCTTTCTGCACTAGTTCCTTATATAAGGGATTCAATATATAGGGTATTTTTCTAAGTGGATTAGCTCCTTCCTTAAGTTGGATCTTCATTTCTCTGAATGAACATGTTATCCCTTTCATTTCTAAAAATCTATGTGGAAAAAAGTCCTTGTATTCCTTCAACAAATCAACTGCTTGAGTGACCACTTCTTGATCCCAATAATAAATAGTCGTATATGATGGTCATTTTTGGTTTAGCTTCTGTCCCTATGTTATATTTATTTATCTCTAGTGGTTCCATAAATTTTGGTTTAGTATTGGTGGATGGATCATTCTCCTTTGGTTTCCTTAATTTGTATATTGCATGGGTCTTCGTCTCCATCCATATTTGTGCTTTCCAACTTCCAACAATAGACAGGTTGGTTTAGTTGTGTTAGGTTTTTGTGATATGCGCACACTGGTCTATGCATGGGACTCTTTAGATTTTGTATGAAAATAAAATGCTTGATATGATGAATGAGTCTATCCAAGTAATGATTAGTTGTGTTAATATTAAATGTGGTGGTGAATTACGTACTTATAATTTCCTAGGTTCTTGTTTACCTCCTTTCTTGTTGTTGTACATACCAATTGTGTGGTATGACATCTAGGGTATGTATGAACTGATGAACCCATTGACTACACATGTTGTTTTTCATATTCCATCTCTTTTCGTTGAACACCAAATTCTCATGTGGATCTTTGGTACCCTTAAATATGTTCATTCATTCTAGGTATGCTACAAGTTGGAATCTTACCTTGATGTGATCATCGATTTGTTCCCACCTACGTAGGTAATCCTTATGCATCACCCACAAGTGCGTAGGCATCCCCCTAATGACAACATCCATATCCTTGACTCTATGGGCATCGAGTACCCATTCCTCCATCTAGTATAGAAAGGTATTGTAAAATTTGGATTCGGAAGTTTCGATTCATGTGCAAACAAATCCTAGATCTAGATTCAATAGAAATCCTCACTTAGAATATTTCAAGAGATAGCAGAAAATGAGAAAAATAATATTTGAGGCAAAACTAGAGAAACCTCTCTAGAGCATTATTTCCATTGTGCTTATCGAGCAAAAAACAATACAATATATAGGAATTATTACATGCAATATCTTGGGAAAATACCATGGTCCCAACAAACCATATGATTGGCTCACAAAATGGCAGGCTTAGATTGGACCAATTCACCCATCAATGACATAAGGTCAAGTGTAAACCCTATATTGGGCCATAATGAGGGTTAATGAGCATGATAGACCAAAGGTGGTGTCATAATGAGTTTCAATGAATCATAGGGACCAAAAGTATGTTAGTATAGTCAAATAGGTGTGAACACGTCCATAAAGAGGGTGCATGAGGTGAATAGTTGGCTAAGTAGTGGCCATTACTACACAGGTTTGACCAAATTATTAAGAGAGAGCAATCCATCTCCTTAAATCATGGAAAATAAATAAATACCTATAGAGGGGTGCATTGACTCCATAAAAGAAGGAAAAGGATTCCAAAATTGGAAAAACAAGGTTTCATGGATATATCACTAGCCGAAGTGGTCCAAAGGTGGACAATTATGGTCCAAAACACTAGACTAGGCACTAGGAGGCCAAATAACACTAGGTAGAACATCATGAAATTCCATGGCATAGATATGAGGGGAATATTGTTCTAACAGCCCCCTTAAGCCAAAAATGGTAGTGATCAATAAAAATAGGGCCCAAGCAATAAGGCTTATGGTTACCCTTTACAACAATTTATTTGTCCATGTAAAAATGAGGAAAGAGGAAAAACCACATGGGGAAAATCCTCCCTCAAGAATGGACATGGCACATATATGATAAAAATGTGCTCTACGAGTATTATTCTTCACTTGAATGAGTTGAATGAAGAACTTCTTGGTGAGAGACTTGGTGAAGATGTTGTTGATGCCATGATCATGCATCAATGCATCAATGTGTTGTAGACAAAGAACATGTGGAGAGGCCCCTTGAAACTCATCATCTGATGATGGAGGAGAATCATAAGAATGCTTCTTGCTGCAAACATAATCTGATCTTAAATCATAATCAATAATGGAAAATATATCTCTGCAAACTCCTTCCCAAAGAGCATCAAAAGACTGAACAAAATCAGCTTCATGTAGCTTCCATATGATGAAATAAACCTTGTATCCTCTTCCCAAACTAATGAAACACCTTCATAACTCTGTAACAAAGCTCATCAGTCTATGAAATATAATAATATGAGTCATATAGAGCATAAAATATCAGATGTATAGTGTCTCCATGAGCGAATGGGTCCATACTAGGAAAAGAGTGGGAAACTAGATCACACCAATAATTGAGCAAACTTGGATGGTCTGGAGACTTGAAATTTGAACCATAGGTGGTGAGATCAGGTACAAACATGTGGAACAATAGTACCATGAGGTAAAATGACATGGTTTTCCAACCAATTAATGATATGCAATCCATAAAAGAAGCATAGACAAGCGACACAATATTGGAAACAATGTGTTTGTGAGATTTTCCAACTTGAGAACTTGGGGGTTGTAGGGTCTTTTGGGGTTCAAATGGTTGGGAAAATGAGTTTAAGGATTTCATGAACTTTATATCATATTTCATATTACCTTAAAAATTAGAATAGGAAGGATCTTAATGGAGTTGGGAAGAGCTTTCAGAAGACAAGTGGGGAACTAGTGAAAAATGACTAGTATTGGGAGGAAACTTTGGTGAACTGTTTGTAGATTCTTCCAAGGAAGGGATGGATGTTTCAGAATATGATATATTATAATGTGAATCAAAAAATAAACATAAGAAACAAAAACATGAGAAAGAGGATTGACTTTAGAACCCAAATCATATAAGCGTTTACCATCTTCTTGTTCCAAAGAGAGATTGCCTTCTTCTTTTCTTGCAAAATCTGGAACATCAATATTATTTGCTTCAAGCACTTGGTTATGATGTCCATATTATTTATGAAACAATATTTGTCATAACCAGAACCTATGCAATAACCACACTTGGGTTTCTCTCTCTTTCTCTTCATCCTCTTGGCTTTCGAATCCTTCCTTTGGATTTAGAATTTCTGAAATTCGTAGCTCCATGAGAAGCAAGCACATTTGAAGAACTAAAATTTCCCGTTTTCACAAGCATATCTTTCTCTTTGGTGAGCGAGTATATGAATGCATCCAAGGAGGGCATCCTCCAATTTTGAATAACAAGCTTTGTAGCATGGAATGTAGAAACAAATACTGAGTATTCAGGACCTAGTCTGGACAAAGTGGAAAGTATTAGATACTCCTCTTTATTCTCAATGCCACACTGTTTGAGCTAAAGCACTGGGTTCTTGAACTTTGATATAAACTCTTCCATGGTTTCGAAATTTCTTGGACTCAAATAGATCAACTCATTCTCCAATAGATGATCTCTCATATCATCTTGCTTCCCAAATAATGACTCAAGCTTGAGCCATACTTAATTTGGTGTAGAATCATTTTCAAGATGGAATAGGAGATCTCGAGAGACAAAGAGACAAAGCAAACAATAAGCTTCATCAAGCCTATTGAACAACTTAGCTTTTTGAGAAACAACATTTGGCTCAATTTCAAGCCCCATGGTGACTCTGTAAAGACCCTTACTTCGAACCAGGATGATCATGTGGGACTTCCATTCAAAGCTGGATGATCATGGATTGATTTAGATCCACATTGTGCACTCTTGTGGTGACAATAACTAGCAGAAACACTCAAGAAATAATAGGAAAATCATGTTGATACCATGTAAAATTTGGATTGCAAAACATCACAACAAAAGTTCTAAGTCATGTGAAAACCAATCCTAGATCAAGATTCAATAGCAATCCTCACTTAGAATATTTCAACAGATAGCAGAAAATGAGAAAAAGAATATTTGAGACAAAACTAGACAAACCTCTCTAGAGAATTATTTCCATTGTGCTTATTAAGCAAAAACCGGTACAAGATATAGGAATTATTACATGCAATACCTTGGGAAAATACCACAGGATAAAAAATACCATGGACCCAACAAACCATACGATTGGATCACAAAATGCAGGCTTAGATTGGACCAATTCACCCATCAATGACATAAGGCCAAGCGTAAACCCTAGATTGGGCCATAATAAGGGTGAATAAACATGAGGGACCAAATGTGGTGTCATAATGAGTTTAGATGAATCATAGGGACCAAATTTAGGTTAGGATATTCAAATAGGTGTGAACACATCCATCAAGAGGGAGCATGAGGTGAATAGTTGGCTAAGTAGTGGCCATTAATACACAGGTTTGACCAAATGGACGCACTCCAGCTCCTTAAGTCATGGAAAATTATGCAACAAATATCTCATAGAGGGGCGCATTGGATCCATAAAATAAGGAAAAGGAGTCCAAAAGTGGACAAACAAGGTTTCATGGATATATCACTAGTCGTGGTCCAAAGGTGGACAACTATGGTCCAAAACACTAGACTAGGCACTAGGAGGCCAAATAACACTAGGTAGAACATCATGAAGGTCCATGTCATAGATATGATGGGAATATTTTTCTAGCATGTATCTACCCTTTGTATCACATCAAACTTCAATGGATCACACAATTTGGATCTAATCCAGTGCATTGACTTGGGGACCATAGTGCATCTCTAATAGGAAACTTTGTACAACTGATTCTTCCATCTATTTAATGCACCCTGAGAATATGTGTCGAAAGAACTGATACTATACCTACTCAGTTGTTCATTCGTAGTTGGATTCACATAGTCTTCTCTTTGTTTGGATTATGTTTTATATGTTCTCAATTTTAATTTTATTGGAATCATCTATTATTAGCTATATGTAGCGTGCTCCCTCTATAGAATCAAGCAGGGCCACCACATGCATTTATTCTATTTCAAAAGGAATTCACCAATATTTTAGGTTAAGTATAGAGTTGTTGTCAAACACTCAATCCACTATTGTTTTCATCATGTCAAAATCCACTTTGACATTCTCGAGCATGCTGATGGGATAGATCTTGTATTGATTTTCCAACTTGAGTTAAAGGGGGTGCATACTAACTTTGGTTTTACCATCATTTCCAAAGAATATTAGGTAAGATGTTGATATCTGACCCAAATTCGAGCATTATATCTTTCATCTTGTATCCGACCAACTCAAGTGCTAGCTTGAATTCTTTCCTAATGCATATTTTCTTGCTCATCTGATGCACACTCCACTTGGGTAGCAACGTCAAAATGGTACACTCCATCTCTCTCAATGCCATCATATTTGTGAGTAAACTTGTCAATTTTCTTGCGACCTTAAGCATCACTTAACACTTTCAGACAACAATGAAGAGAATTACTTACTTGGTCCTCATGGTAGTTATTTTGTGATTATTTGCGTCTTAGCTCTTCCTCATGTAATCTCCTATTGCTATAATTGCATAGGATATGCAACATGTCCTCCTTTCATAGTCTCTTTTGGTGATCCTATTCTCGCAACCTATGTAGTTTCTCTTCTTTATGTAGTCTCTCCTGGCATAATTGTTCTTCTTGCAACGTTGCTTAATTTATTTTTGTTCATTACATAAAAATTACTTTGGTGCGCAAGATTAAACTTTGGTAGAGATTAAAATTTCTTTATATTAAAATCAATCGATTTCTTCGTGCGATGTACTCCAATTATATCTTCCCCTGTCTTGGAACCCCCTTGGTTACTATCTTTACATAGGAAGGGTTCTTTCCACCAATATCTTCACACGCTTCTTCCATCACCATATTACATTAACCCTTCTTCTCTTCCTATTTTTCTAGCGAATTCAGGAAATCTTCTATCAGGTGCTCTGTGCTATGGCAATATCCACATAGGGAGTGAGTTTTTGAACAAAATCACACAATATTCCCTGCTTCACCACAATTGAAGAAATCGGCTTTCCTACCACCACCTCCATATCCTCTACCTCAGAACTGGTATTCCCCTCACACAACTCCTTGGCTGTATCCTTGTTGCACTCATTTGTTCTCCTATATCCCCTAGATACAGAACACATCTAGAGTGTGGTCCCTCATGAGCTGAAGTGTATAGAAATTATTGACATCATGCCCCATTGACTTATAAAACCCTTCAAAAGGGGTGCGTGTAGTATTCTTATACTTTTGGAGTGTTGCACATTTTGGAGGCAAATGACCCTATGTCCTACAGGTTTCGCACCATCCCACCTTAGGCTCAGCATGGAAAGGGTTAGGCACAATGGTTTCTATATTACTTCCTATGATAGGGAACTCATTCTTGTGGTGACTCTCATTCCTGCAGAAAGTGCAAAACACATTTTTCCATATCACCCTCTCTGATGATAACTATTGTAGTTGTAGGGTCAGCGAAGGAAGCTGTGACTAAACCTGCGCCATCCTTGCTATAGATTCTTTGATTGGAGTGGCTTCTAATCACATGGAAATATCTATGAAATTTGACTTAGTTCCCACCTTTTGTTGAGTAAGTGGAACCCTAATATGTGATAGTAGTCCTACGATGAACCATTCCTGATGATGTGTGTTCTAAATCTAAAAACTTACTGAATCCATAAGAATCTTGAACAACTAATCGTAGTCCCATATGGACTCACCAATCCTCTACTTAATCTCTTTTATCTCAATTATGCATTGATATTATTAATTGGGTTTCTTTAATTCCTTCAATAGATCCCTCTCGATGGTTTCAAGAAGCCTTATCTGTCTTGGGGCTAACATTGTCTTAATCTTCATGTAACATGTTAGGGCCTAGTATCTGAAAATTGTCTCTAACTGTGCAATATTCGTAGCATTATTAGTAATCTTCTTTATTAACCAAATGTATTCATAGGTAAACTAATGTTTCTTGACATCGTCCTTTCCTATCCCATGGAATACAGGTCTGAACGTTTAATTAAAGGTCGTCGCCATTCTATTGTGCATCGGTGAACTAACTCTTCTTGTTGAAACTGGTTTGGTTGTTACTATATGTTTTCTTTCTTCATTCATGGTTTCTTGTGTAGGACTTGCTTATAATCCTTGTCATGTTGTTTCGAATTTAGGACTCACTTCTCTCTCAATATGGGTTAATATATTTACTTCTCTGTCGACTAATTGGTGTAAGGTGGTTGAGATGAAAAGGGGTTTTCATTTAGGTGCATTTTTTCTTACAACACTAAATCCAAGTGGTTATTTCTCTCCATGTGTTCTCTTGGAAAACTAATAAAGCTCCTCCATTTGATTGTACTTCCACTTCTTCTAAATCCGTTGGGAATCCTCTTTTGAGATGCCATCGGGTTTTGGTCTCACCATCATCTTCATAGCTCACATTATCTTCTATCCTACGCCTATTTGGTAGTCTCTCTTCCTTTGCTCACTCTTCGTGCACATATGATGTACACCCTTTTGGTGTATATGATCCTACAACACACCCTTTTGGCGTAGTTTCTTCTCTTACACTCTTTTTATCTCTCCTATCAGAACTACCTTCCCCCTTTGATTGCTCTCCTCTCTTTTCTTTTATAAATGATTGTCTTATCTCAACACTTCTTTCATATCAATCCTCCTTCTGGATCTTGTTCTTTTCTGGATCCATTATTATTCTAACTAATTTCCCACCTCTTCATACCCTTTCCCCTCAGCACGAGATCTACACTTCCATGGTATCAGGTTCCATGGTCATTAGTCCTTTCTCAAGAAACATCATCTTTATCCACATAGTTATCTCTGACGTGAATCTTTTTCTAGGGCCTGCTTCAAATCTATCCTTTGCACAACTATATGGCTCACTACACTATTACAAATTCCACAATATAGCCTTTTGTAACCCTCTAGAACAAAAAATATACTGCTCTATACCATTTTCTATTTATCTTTCGCAACCTATTTATCTTCTCCTGAGACCACACTATGGGTTCATTCCTTCTCAATGTGTTATTAATCCTAGTTTGTCTCTTTACCCATTCATGCAAAATACATGGAAACTCAACAAAGAAAATTTCAAGCAAGTTAGAATATATGTTCTTTTTCTTCCACTTTTCAAGATGTACCAACAAGCCTTGAGTTTCCTTCTGTGAAAATTCATCCTCTTTTACGTACATCCATTCTTCAATTTTGCTTTTGGACAACTTCCACATCATCTTGACATCCTTCCACTATGATCGAGTAGGATTTGAAGGTGAGGGATTTGGGTTTTGGGCGGTTTGACAACTAAAGGTGTTTATTTGTGGTATTTCAAGTTTCCCCTCTTTCTTGGTCTTCCTATCATATGTATAACCCCAAGTATTTTTCTCCTAATGGCTTCAACATGACTTTGCTAATCTAGCTATAGTAATGGATTTTCAAAATAGTCAAGTTATTTTTACATTGATCAAAATTCATGTTCATGCATTTGAAACATAAATATCCTAAACTAAATCTAAAAAGAGTTTGACTATGGACTCAAGGGCTTGGAACTAAATATATTATTCCACAGTGAAGTCCCTCTAGAAAAAGTGCACAAGTTGAACATCATAAGACTCATCCCATGTATAGTCTGCTCTTTAGGTTAATGCATCAACAAACTTGCTAAACTACCCTTTAGGGATTTTAGCAATATCTCCAAATGTTGTAGGGTCACATTTAGATTATCATCTTGGTCATGCATTTGTTGCACCTTGAATGCCAATTTGGTCTTCCTTAACCTAGTATAAACTTACACTTCATCACCAAAGTAATATTATGGGATATTTATTTGGAGGTTGAAAATGGATCTATAAGAGTTTCTTGGAAATGAGAGACCAAACAGGTGTTACCCTTCATTTCCCACAAGTTCAAATCCTCCTCTTCCCCTTGAAATATTGAGGTCTGAAATGATGAATTAGGTTCTATGGGTTTTTTTCCTCGCATGTATTGCAAACTTCCTCTTCCTTACTCACATAAGTTTGGGATATATCAATTGACAATTTGCCTCAAGCTACAAACAATGAAGCACCTCCTTTGGGATTGTTCTTTTGCCAAGTCTTGTTGGGATTTTGTTTTGTCTAAGCATGTAGTCATTTTGCAAGGGAGGTTGCATTGGTAAGCAATGTTACAAGGTGATTCTAGATATTTGGTTCACTCATGTTTTAATGGTGTTTGGCATTACTTGAGAACGTGTTTTTGCTTTAGAATCTTTGGTGCAATTTTTTTTTTGAGAATGAGATTAGCTCTTTGTTTGCATTTCTCAATTATGGAAGGAAGAGATTTGTATGCAATAGTTCGCCAAATGTTTTCTATTGATCAAAGATGCCAAGGGGTTGGATACAACTATCCATAAGGGTTTTATTGTTGTTTTAGTTTCTTGAGAAAGAATGTGTAAATACCCTCCCCTTGTATTTCTTTTTCTTTGATGTAAATATGAGTATTTCACGAAAAGAAAAGATTGGATATAGACTTCAACATTTTTCATGAATTTTTTTTCTTTAAATAAAACACTACAAGAACAAAAATGCACTTAAGTTGTAATAAAAACTTGGAGCAATCATGAGGCTTTGACATTTTTTATGATGTTTCTTTTCTTTAAAAAAAAAAAACACCGCAATAACAAAAATCCACTTGAGCTCTAACAAAATCCTTCAACAATAATGTGAACAAACAAAAAATCCACTCATGGTGTAACAAGAACTTCGGCAATCATGAAACTTCAACATTTTTATGATGTTTTTTTTTAAATAAAACACTACAAAAACAAAAAACCACTTAAGCTCTAACAAAAACTTGCAACAATCATGAGAATAGATGGAGATACTACTGCAACATAAATGGAAAACACACAATAGTAACAAAAAATAAGCAAATAAACAATGGGGGCACTTACTCAAGGTTGGATTCACCCCCACAAATCTAAGTAATGGAAAATGCAATTTGCAATAAACAAAATAACTAATTGTTTGTATTGATAAAATAATAGAGATACATATGAGAGGGGGTAACCCCATAAAACCCATAAGAAACAAAATCCCTAATAAAACTCAAATATAAGGCTTAGTCACTAGTGAAATCATTAGGCCTTTGTTACAATAATTTTGAAGAAGGTTGTATTTCAAAGGCCATTACAATTATTTTGATGAGGGTTGTATTTGAAAGACCATCAAACTTAGCAAAAAACTTAATTTCCAAAGCTCTACATCCATCATGGTTTTAACCTAGAGCTTCAGCATACCAAAACCCTATCTCAATCACTAAACCACATCCCAACGAACTAGGTTTTTATTATAGCAGCCCAACGAACTAGGGTCTTGTTATATAAAAAAGTGATTTTTTAGAAAATCACAATCCTATTCATAAAATGGCTCATGTATGTAGAGTTTCATACCTAATGTGGATGGCGTGGTTACATATACAACACTCATAACAGTCCTCTTGAAAATATCGTCATCATCTCTTCTGAAAATTCAATCTGCTTATAGATATACAAAATGAGAGTGCAAATAGTGCAGGGAAAATCACCAAGACTGCAGCCACAACACCCAAGAAGTCACGTTGAAATCCAAAATAATCTTTCAAGAAGTCTTCAATTGCTTGTTGAGGCTTGCCTTCAACACTGATTTTCTTTCTCATATCTCCATATTGAAAAGTTACGAGCCCATTCAAAGTCCACGATAAGGGCAAATCCAATACTACCACACCCACCACCCTGGATATTGCTGCAACAATTTTTCCCACGTAATAGTACCACACCCACCACCCTGGATATTGCTGCAACAATTTTTCCCACGTAATAGTACCACACCCACCACCCTGGAAAATGCTGTACAAACTCCATCATCTCTTCTCAAAATTCAATCTGCTTATTGATATACAAAATAAGAGTGCAAATACTGCAGGGAAGATCACCAAGACTACAGCCACAACACCCAAGAAGTCACGTTGAAATCCAAAATAATCTTTCAAGAAGTCTTCAATTGCTTGTTGAGGCGTGCCTTCGACACTGATTTTCTTTCTCATATCTCCATATTGAGAAGTTACGAGCCCATTCAAAGTCCAAGCTAAAGGGCAAATCCAATAGTACCAAACCCACCACCCTGGAAATTGCTGCAACAATTTTGCCCACGTATTTGTAATCAATGAAATAACCCTAAAAATATCCTATATGCAAACACCCTAGTTGTCCATACAAAATATTTTCCATATCTCTAGCTAGTTCAATACCATGCATTTAAGATTAAGTCCACTCACAGGTCTTGGTATGAGGAAGCCTGAAAAAAGATTGAAGATGGCATAAAATGCAGATGCAATTACAGCTGCAACTTGAGAATTTGGACTGATTGCTACTGTCATCATTCCATAGTAAGTGAAGTAGAGAAAAGTGCAGAAAGTAACAAAAAGGTACCAAAAGAATTTATCGCCAGACCAATGGAAACCCATCCCTGAGTATGTAATAATTCCAAAGATAATTGTTTGTAAAAGAGTATATGGGAGTTCTACCACTACCTGCAGCAAATAGGAAGCCCCAAGAGAAAATCTTGTCAAATATAATGGTCTTTCTGGTTTGTCCAACTAGTATAACCATTTCAAAATATATAGAACATGACGTTATAGAATGGACATATGTAACCTCATTCAAAAATAATTATATTCTGCTACTCCTGATTCTACGTCCAACAAATGTGTTGTAAGCTTCTACAGAAATTCAGATATGCTAAAAAAAAATGTGCAAATTTAAGAGAATAGAACTCAACAAAGACTATCAATATTTTTCAGGTCACTTTCAATAAGACCTGGGATCCCATACCTGTGCTAACGCATATACAAGTGGAGAATACAACCTAGCTGCTTTTTCTCTATAGAAGACCTGGCGTTCAAAACCAACAAAGGGTTGCACAGAGGAGCAATTATTTATTCCTATAAACAACATGGCAGCATACATGGCCCCCATCATCTTGAGCAGGTCTTCTTGGTCATTTCTGTTGCAAATAGGCCAAGAATGTGAATGCTCTTCATTTGCTTGCCAGTACAGAATTATGTGCAAATAGATTTAGAAAGCAATGGTTAGCACGTATGTCTTTTAGTATCAGGTAATCCAACATTTAAAACTGAATGACCCTATTTAAGATAAACGTTAGATAGTATACCCAACAGATAAAGCATGTTTCAATCTGCAACAAATAGCTTACATTTTCGTCCCTTGTTGCCAATAGATAATGCCAAAGATCAGTGCAGCAAGAAAACTGAAGGTTAAGCGCACTAAATTGTAACCAGGACTTCGCCAATATGCCCAAAACTGTTTCCATAGGCAGGTTGTGAATTGTTTCCAAGCACACTGCGCATAGTCATCTGGAAAATAAAGGTCCTTGGCATCTGGAAAAGGGGTACATAACTCCTTAACAAGTTCGTTGTTTTTCCTTTACAAAATGAGATTTATTAGTATCTTCGAAATCATTAAAAGGAAAGAATTGTACTGGTTTGTAAGATCAAAAAGGGTTTAGAGATCTATTGGTTCCAAGGGCTTCCCCTGTACTTACCCAAAAAGAGTTGACTCTTTGTAGATCTGAGCAAAGTCTATACTAAGGCGCTGCTCTGCACCTGTAGAGGTGACCTCTAACATCCATGTTGCAGGATTATACTTGTCCTTAATATTTGGCACTCCTGGAATAGCCTGCAGAGGAAATTAAAGCATAAAACTATTTCATAAACTTTCCTTGAGGCTTGGCCTCTCGAGAAACGAACTGCATGGTATCAGGTCTTGATTTTCTACCTCAAAATACTTAATCATGTTTTCTGAATGGTGACCCAATGTACCAGAATAAATTATTTCACCTCCCCATTTCATTAGCAGTAACTGTAACCAGTCAAAAGTTCACCCAAGTCAGACAGTGTAAAGGCATCCGTCATCCCAAAATGAATGTACCAGGATTTTCAATATTCAGTATTAGTCCTTATATTATATTAATCTACCTCATCAAATGCTTCAAAAATGTCAATACTTGGTTGGTGAATAGTGCAAACTACGGTCCTTCCTGTGTCAACTATATTCCGCACTGCCCGCATTACTATAGCAGCAGCACGTGCATCCAAACCTGATGTGGGCTCATCCATGAATATGATAGAAGGATTTGCGACAAGCTCTACTGCAATTGTCAATCTTTTGCGTTGCTCGGTAGTTAAACCACTAACACCAGGAATGCCCACTAGAGCATCTTTCACACCATCTAATTCAACCAGTTGCATGACTTGACTTACAAAATTCTGTAAAAGGAAAATTCAATGTTAGCAAAGCAACCCATGCAGCTATCAGAAACAGAAGAAAAAATGGAAAAATAGATCAGATTTAGGAATCTATCAATTGTGCTGAGGAACTCATTTGCAAAAGCCACCTTCTTGGTCTTTGAATCTATTTCAGGTGCAAGGCGCAACCAAGATGAAAAAAGCAGTGATTCATGGACAGTAACTTGTGGAGAATGTATGTCATTCTGCTCACAGTAACCTGATATTCGAGCAAATGTTTCTTGGACCTTTGGGAAGCCTGAGATTCGTATATCTCCCTCAATATGACCACCAGTCTTTCTTCCAGCAAGAACGTCGATCAGTGTCGTCTTTCCAGCTCCACTGACGCCCATTAAAGCTGTCAAAACACCAGGCCTGAAAGCTCCTGTAATATCTTTCAGCAGGTGAAGTCTTTTCTCTGTCTCTCCCCGTTCTTTCATTTCCTGCCGCAAAATAAATTCGATGATTTCATGAAGAGGCAAAAATCCTACACAGTTCAATCACACGAGGAATAACTTCAATCACACGAGGAATGACTTCAGGGAGGTTCAGCTGAAGTTACCATAGGCATGTCCACAAAATACTGGATATTTTTGAAAGAAATTGCAAATGGCTGGAAAGATAATATCATTCCACGTTTTGCAGCTAGTAACATGGTAGAATCAGA
The DNA here is from genome assembly GCA_001517045.1 of Pseudotsuga menziesii. Classification (NCBI taxonomy): domain Eukaryota; kingdom Viridiplantae; phylum Streptophyta; class Pinopsida; order Pinales; family Pinaceae; genus Pseudotsuga; species Pseudotsuga menziesii. Next base: position 215,890 of record LPNX011130943.1, read on the forward strand.
GTCTTTGGAGAAGCTTCCCCTTCTATTAGATGAACAAGTGAAATCTTTCACTAACTGCACTTCAGCTGTAAAATAAGTATAAGATGAATAAAATTAGCCACGTGAAAAAAATAGAATTTCAATGATGTATCTATTTTTATGTGCTTCTAACATTAATGAACCAGGAATATTTCTGATCTAAAATGAATGTAAATCAGTTGAGAAGCTTGTTAGGTGCAACCATAGTAACAGTGAGATTATAAAGTTTCTTTTGTGTATGCCCGATTATAAATCTTCAAGTGCAATAGGTAAACTTCTGCTAAAAATTCAATAGAAACGACAGAAGGCTTGTGAGTGGTTTTATTTGTGAGGGCCATCCTTATCCCAATTGCAGATTCCCTCAATCCAACTTATCCCAATTGCAGATTCCCTCAATCCAACTGGCAAGGAGCAGAGTCAACTGCTCCTTGCCGTTGGATGGAGGGAACCAGCAATTGAGATGAGCTCAGGCATTGTGATGTATACATCATAGTATGCTGCTTATAACATGATACTATTAGATGACAACAAATATGGTCCACCTCCCTGCAGCAAATTTAGTGGTACTGTGCTCATATGGTCACACTCAGTCAAACCAAAAGTGTTGATAGACAGCTATGACTACTCACAAATGACTACTCACAAAGCCAAGCTATACTTGCAAGTCTAAAGAAAAAAATCTGTGATAACACTTTAACATCTTAACTTAAAAATGGCTATGTTCTATATGACCAGCATAGATCCATCTTATATTTAGATCTACAAGCATCGAGAGAGATCCAATTTTTTGAGGTGTAAAAAAATCTATCCTTGATAATATTGATCTCTTTGGTGCTTGGTATATCAAGAGAGATGAATCAACTTGACACTTGAAGAGTAGACATAATTATTGTTGATGAAAGCTTACTTAAACACAAAATGACAATGTAAAACCAAAGTAGCAAGAGTGGCCTGCAATATAATTATTAAATAAATTATAGCAATGCCTAATTTAAACCCCCCCAAACCGACCTATAACAAAAACATTAATTGAAAACATTCCTTAAATTAATACATTTTATGATATATTTTAAATTTTTTCCACATTCCATATAACAGATTTCCTTTCAAAAACTGTGCACCGTTTGTCCATACAAAGAATTCCTTAAATCAATAAGGGTTTTAGCCTAGAACTTTGAATGGCCGTCATTTTTGTATCTAGAGTTGAAAGTGCATTATATGAGCCATGATTTCAGTGTGCCAGAACAAGACATAGACATGTAAGCTGAATTTATGAGGAACCCTATTTTAATCTAATTATTATATTGCTTTAATTGTATCTTATGCATGACTACAAACCTTAGTTTTTGCCCTGAGAGTAGTGATCAAATGTTATGTTTATATTTTCTCTATTAAGATTTCACTCCCAAGTGTTTTATTTCTTATTTTATGTTTAGGGGTTCCATCCTCTCGTTTCCTGTATTGTGAAAGGTACGAGGCGAGATGTTCTTATTATGTAATCCTTATGTTTATCCTCTAATGTTATTTGTCTATTTGAAGTATTTTGGAATCTATTACCTCTTGACTTAGCATGTATGATTAAAGCTCAAAAGAATGATGCTAGCCCAAAGGCAACCTAAAGGGCTACCCATTGTCACCTAAATAACACCCTCTGTCACTTTAGGTTGGTTTTCTCCAACTCAAGGGGGGTGATGAGAGGACCAAGAGAGTAGTGCCATTCTAACAAGGGCAATCTGGTCCAAGAGGGCAAGATCAAGGAAGGGTTAAGACCTATCGGGCTGCAATATGCATGCACACAAGAAGTGTTGAAAAAGTACCAAGGCAGGTGTTGTTTACCTTGTGGTTCCTAGAGGTGGACAATAATAAATGAGGTCCCTAGTCACTTTAGAAATGTGAGATGCACTTTATATTTTATAAATCACTTCATAAAGACGGTTTGTGCTTATAACAGTAAATTGACTTTATGAGAAATTAAAAGGTGGGTTAAATATTTAATGTCTCATTAATTATTTAAATGAAGGTGAGTGAAATTCATTTAATGAGAAAAAATTGAGCATTTAATGCAGAGGACTAAACTTTGAATTCCATGATTGAAAGGAAAATAATTTTATTGATATGATGATATTAAATTACAAATAACTCGCCTTATATATGGCTTGAGTGATACAATGTGAAGGGTTATGTCCTTTCTAAGCTAAAACTAATAACTAATGATTAATAATTTAATATTAATTTTCATAACATTGCCACCCCCTTTAAAGGAGATTTGTCCTCAAACCAATGGCAGTGAAGGGTGTAGTTGTCGAAATTGTTCTGATTCCCAAGTTGCACCTTCTTCAAGAAGATTTCTCCATTTAATAAGATAATCTTTAATTACTCGAGTTCTCAATCTCCTCTCTTTGGTAGCAATGATAGATTCAGGTTCGAAAATAATTCGTCCTTCTTCATCTAACAAGGGAAGTATTGTTTGTGCCTTCTGTTGTTGACCTATCACCTTTGTCAAACATGAAACATGAAAAGCATTCTGGATGTGACTTGTAGCTGGTAATTCCAATGCATATGCCACACGAGTAATCTTCTTATTGATTTGATATGGACCATAAAATCGTGTAGCTAGTTTATTCTTTCCGCCTTGTTTTAGTGATAACTGCTTATAGGGTTGTACTCTTACAAATACCCAATCTCGAACTTGAATTTCTCATTATGTTCGATGTCTGTTTGTTGTCTCAGTCTATTCCGGGCGACATTCATATTCTCCTTAAGTATTTGGACAACCCTTTGGTTTTAATCTAAATGGTCATTTACTTATGCGACCCTTGCTTGGTTTGCAATGAGATCCTTCCATTTTGGGGGGTCATATCCATAGACAACTTGAAATGGTGTCATTTTTGCGGATGTATGATAAGTAGAATTATACCACTATTCTGCAAGATGTAGTCATTGGAACCACTTATTTTACTTATCAGTTACAAAGCAGTGGAGGTAGGTTTCTAGGCATTTATTGACCACTTTTGTCTAACCATATGTTTGAGGATGGTAAGTTGAACTCATCATAAGTGATATCCCAATTTTCTTGCAAAAATCTCTCCAAAAATTTCCTTTAAACTTGGCATCTCTCTATCACTTACGATAATTTTGGGAAACCCGTGTAACTTGTAGACATTTTTATAAAAGGCTTCAGCTATTTCTTTTGTAGAGCCGGTTTTTTTCACCCCTACAAAATGCACATATTTGGTTAACCTATCTACTACTACTAATATTTTGTCCTTTCCATCTGACATGGGTAACCCTTCAATGAAATCCATTGAAATTTCCTCCCATTTCTGACTTGGGATATATAGTGGATGGAGTAATCCCAGACTTGATATATTCTCAGTTTTATTTCTCTGACAAATGTCACATTCCACAACATACTTTTGAATGTCAACATTCATACCTTTCCAAAAAAATGATTGCCTTGCATTATACTAGGCTTTGAAAAATCCTACATGTCCTGCAGTTGGGAAGTCATGTGACTCCTTAAGCACTTTAATCTTAAAAATTGAATTGGAACTCAAGCAAATTCGTCCCTTGTACCATAAGAGTTCATTCTTTCATTCAAACTTCGGATACTGATTTATGTTATCAATTATGGAGAAAACATCTAGATTTTTGGCATATTATGTTCGAATTTCATCCAAAAATTACAGGACCACCAATGATATGGCATAGACTTGTACTTCTTTGTCTTTTCTTGAAAGGGCATCGGCTACTACGTTGTCCTTTACCTTTTTATGTAAGATCTCCATATTGAACGTAGAGATTTTCTCGATCCACTTTTGTTGTTCAATCGTTAATGTCTTTTGTTGTAATGAGTGTTGCAAACTGTTATGATTTGTTCAGATCATGAACTTGCTTCACAAAAGGTATTTCTGCCATTTTGTTAATGCATGCATGATGGCAAGCATTTCCTTGTTGTAAGTAGATAGTAGGCATTATCTTTTGTTCAACTTTCTGCTTTCAAAAGCAATTGGATGGCCCTCTTGCATTAACACAGCTCATATTCTGAACCCGGAAGCATCACATTCAATTACAAAGGGTTTTGAAAAATCGGGTGTTGCAAGAATAGGGGTTGAAGACATAATTTGTTTGAACATTTCAAATAATTTCCTGCTTCATCATCCCACTAAAAGGAATTATTTTTTAGGAGTTTTGGTAGCAGAGCAGTTACACGAGCATAGTTCTTGATGCATCTTCGATAGTAACCTGTTAATCCCAAGAATCCTCTCGATTTTGAAACATTCTTTGGTTGGGGCCACTCCTTTATATCTTGGATATTTCTTGGGTCCACCTCAACTCCTTCCTTTGAGATAATATGACCGAGATATTATACTTCTTGTTTTCCAAATGTGCATTTTGACTTTTTTTGCATAGAACTGGTTTTCCTCTAGAAGAGATAAGACCTTCCCTAGATGCTTCAAATGTTTCATCCACATCTTGTTGTATATAAGGATATCATCAAAGAATACTAACACAAATTTCTTGAGGTATGGCTGAAATAGTTCATTCATAATTGCTAGGAATGTGGCAAGGGGCATTGGTTAATACAAAAGGAATTACTTTGAATTCATAGTGTCCTTCATGAGTTTGGAAGGATCCTTGCGATATCTTTTAATTTGACACTGATTTGATAGTAGCCCTACCTTAAATCAAGTTTTGAGAAATATTTTGTGTCATGAAGTTCATCCAACATATCGCTAATGAAGGGAATTGAAAACTTGTTCTTGATCGTTATTTTGTTTAACCCTCTGTAATCTATGCATAATCTAAACGATCCATCCTTCTTTCATACTAACACGACTGAAGATGCATATGGGCTTCTACTTTTGGTGATGACCCCACAATTCAATAGGTCTTGAACGAGTCTTTCTATTTTTGTTTTGTGGTGGTGGGGATACCTATATGGTTTAACCTTGACAAGATTTGATCCAGATTTAACCTCGATTATGTGTTCAATACTTCTTTCTAGTGGTAGATGCATAAGTAGGTCTTAAAATATTTTTTCATGATTCTGGAGTAATTCTTGGGTTTCTTCTTCCTTGAACTCGTTCTGTAATACATTTGACCTTCCATTTTATAGGATTGGATTACGTATGTTGATTATGTTGGGATTATTATTAATCCTCCCTTTCTCTCCTTTGACCACATAAAGTCTATTTGTTTAATTTCCCTAGCTCAGGAGGTCTCATGACTTCACCAATGCATGGGGGACATGACCAGTGGACATCTACAACATACTGCACCTGTCTTCATGCATTTTGGACCTCCAAGGATCAATCCCTATTTTATAGGAACCCACTTGGAGTGCCACCAGCATTGTCCAGTAGTTCACCCCAGTAGGTCATTAATTATCCTTAGTTAAACTCTGATCCTCATCAGTTTGATCACTTCTAGTGTCTCTAGCGCCAGTTTGCATGATTCATGGGAATGTAGGCACCTTTGTTCACCTACCCCCTTCAGTTAATTGATTGTAACTGGTTATTAACTGATTTAGTGATCTGCAGTTGCACTAGTTAGCTATAATAGTGAATTTGCCACTCCTAATTAGCTTTAGAGTTAGTTTAGGTTGGTAGATTCAACTACCTGAGTAGGTATTCAAATTATTCATTGATGTTGTATTATATACTCACCCATGATGTGAATAATAAATTAATGGAATGTTTCTCATATTGTTCTTCAATTATTCTTCTCTTATTCCTCTTGTGCAATCTATGTGAATACCATTTTTGTCCCAAGATCTGTCTGTCAGAATCTAATATGGTATCAGAGCCTGGTCAAGCTATTTGATTCTCCCTTAGATATTTCCATTGATGCACTAGAAGCAGTTGTGTTTCCACATAAATCCTACAATATTTGCGTTGCTAACTATGGATTCTGTCTAGAGAAGTCTCTGCACGTGTGACGAACACTGAAAATGTGCTCTTTGTCGAAATAGAGGTTGATTTGTCTAACAAAAAAGTTCTTTCTAGTTTTGTGCAGGTATTCAATTCTCTCACCAGTAGCACAACAACAGAGCATGGGTCTATCTAAGATAGTAACTTTGACTTCATTCAATTATCATGAATGGAAAGCCAAGATTGAGATACTATTGCGCAGCAAAGGTCCTTACAGAGTTACTATGGCCTTAGAAATCGAACCTAATGCAGTTGTTGAGAAAGAAAGGCGGCATAACAGGAAGGATGAAGCTTATGGCTTGCTTTGTCTCTCTCTTTCCAGAGCTTCTTATTCATCTTGATGGCTTGACAAGCCCTAATGAAGTGTGCATCAAACTTGAATCCCTCTTTGAAAAGAAAGATGATCTTAGAGGACATCAATTAGAGAATGAGTTGATCTCATTGAGACCAAGTGAATTCGAAACCATTGAGAAATTCATCACCAAGTTTAAGTCACTAGTGCTTTTGCTCTGAGCAGTGTGGGATTGAAAAAAAAGAGGAGCAGTTAATCCTCTCCATTCTATCGAATCTAGGTCTAGAATACTCCGTTTTTGTGTCAATTCTGTGCTACTAAGCTTGCAGTTCGAAATTGGAGGATGACATCCTTGGATGCATTCATAGATTCTCTCACACAAGAGAAGATCAAGTTGATTCAAATGGGGACTCTCAAAACCTCAAAGGATCATGCACTTGCTGCTCTTGGAAGCAAGAATCTCAAGTCCAAAGAAAATTAAAAGTGAAGGAGAAAGAGCCAAAGTCAGACTCTGAAGATGAAGGTTCTAACTCTACTGAAGAAGGCTTGAATTTCAAGAAGAAGGGAAAGAAGAAAGGAAGATCACAGTGTACCTATTGCAACAAATCTTCTCACAATGAAAATTCTTGCTTTAAAAAAAATGGACATCATGAGTCAGTTGCTCGAAAGAAACAACATTGATGTTCCAGATTTTGCAAGAAGGAAAAAATCTTTTGGTCCCCAAGGGCACTGTAACACTGTGCAATTCAAAGGTAATGATGCTCATGCTTTGGTTGCTAGAATAAAGTATGTTTATGATGTCTTTGATTTTGATACTCATTCTGATATATTAGAATCAGAAATCTCTTTGCCTCCCCTTGAAAAAATACCTATCAGCCTCCCAGAGCCATCTCCTCTCAATACTAGTTTTTTACCACTAGTTTCTTACTTGTCTTCATCCGAATCCTTCAAAATCCATTCAGATTCTTCTTTCTTTGATTTAGAAGATGTTTTACAGGATGATATGCATATTATGACACCTCTGCCCCATCCATTTGATACTCAGAAGACCCTACAACTCCCAAACCCCATCAGTTGGTAAACTAGACAATTTAACAGTTTCTTATACTATATCACTGGTGGAAGTTGTTATCATGTATTTCTTTTTTGTCGAATTTTAGATCCTTATGCTCACCAAATTTTCCTAATTGTCAATGTAGACTAATTGCACCTAGTTTTCCTACTATGACTCAACCGTATTTTGGAGCCACTATACCTTGGTTGCTTGATTCTCCATATGACTTATTTTTTTATATATCAGAGTCTCACAGTCTCTATTATAGAATTGGAAAGGTTTCACATAAGTTTGGGAAAAAGGTTCGTGATTGGGTTCACCATTATGCAGCTACACTAGAAATTGAGCCTGCCGATTTCATTGATATTCTTTGGTTAAGAGATGATTGCAAGGATCTCTTTTCTATCTCTAATTTTATGTTCAGATCTGATATTTTATGTTGCCACATCAAGGAGCATTCATATGATGCTCCTTCATCACCAAAAGATGAGCTACAAGGGGCTTCTCCTCATGCTTTTTGTCTACACACCATTGAAAAACTGATACATGATCAAAGCATCTACAACAAATCTGCAAATTTTTTCACCAAGAAGTAGTACATCTAGCATATTCATGTGAAGAACAAAGACAAAGTGAAGATATTCATTTAAATTTTGTGTCATGTCCATTTTTGAGGAATTATTTTCTCCATGCGGTTTTTCCTTTTCCCTCAATTTTTCACGGACAAATAACTTTTTTCATTTAGATTGTAATGGGTGACCTTTGGTCTTAGTTACCAGGGCCCAGGTAGTCCAAAGTTAGGATTAAAGGGGGGTGTTGGGATTATTATTAATCCTCCCTTTGTCTCCTTTGACCACATAAAGTCTATTTGTTTAGTTTCCCTAGCTTAGAAGGTCTCATGACTTCACCAGTGCATGGGGGACATGACTAGTGGACATCTGCCACTTACTACACCTATCTGCATGCATTTTGGAGCTCCAGGGATCAATTCCTATTTTATAGGAACCCATTTGGAGTGCCACCAATAGTGTCAAGTAGTTCACCCTAGTAGATCATTAATTATCCTTAGTTAAACTCCGATCCCCATTAGTTATATCACTTCTAGTGTCTGTAGCGCCATTTTGCATGATTCATGGGAATATAGGCACCTTTGTTCACCTACCCCCTTCAATTAAATGATTGTAACTAATTGTAACTGGTTATTAACTGATTTAGTGATATGCAGTTGAACTAGTTAGCTATAATGGTGATTTTCTCACTCCTAGTTAGCTCTAGAGTCAGTCTAGGTTGGTAGATTCAACTACTTGAGTAGGTATTCGAATTATGCATTGATGTTGTATTATATGTTCACCCACGATGTGAATAATCAATAATGGAAGATTTCTCATATTGTTCTTCAATTATTATTTTCTTATTTCTCTTGTGCAATCTATGTGAAGACCATATTTGTCCCAAGATCTGCCTGTCAGAATCTAATAGATGCTCCGTTTCTAATGAGTTTTTCCATTTGTTGAGATGAAACTACTTGTGTTCAGGGTGGTTGGAAACCATGTAGTTTATACTTTTGTCCTTGCCATTTAAACTTGATGAAATGTTCTTGGTGATTGGAGAAATAAGTTCCCAAAGTTTGTAACCATTGGACTCCTAAAACAATGTCTACTCCACCCAACGTTAAGGTGTAGAGTTCTAATTCCAATTTAAAGTCTTGTATTTGAAGTTTCACTTTGTGGAACTTCCTAACTTTTTCGATTTTCTTTCCATCTGCGACCATCTCCTTTATGTCTGGAACTGGATGTACGGACAACTGTAGACACTGAGAGGGGGGGGGGGGTGAATCAGTGTAAAGCAATTTTTACAACTTTTCTTGACCTGTCACACTTAACTACCAATTCATCATTCCATTATTCTATCCATCTCATAATCATAGCATAAATATCTTTTATATCATCATTCACATAGCATAAGCATTTAGATCATCAGGAACCATAACACAAAAGAACACAACACAATATAATTTTGTAATCTTTTTGTATTATTTTTGGTCCGGCTACAACCGTTAGGCAAAATCAGCACCTATTGATACATAGAGCACCTACTCTGCATCTAGGACCCTGCCTGGTTTTCTTAGACCCTGCTAAGAAGGGTTTGATGTATCATAACCTCAAAAAGCAAGTCAAGCTTGCATTTACATTAAAGCTTACTGTCATATCAACATTATCTGTTTCTTCAATCAATTCAGCTGCTGGTCAATACTGCTGATCATCTGATCATACTCATCTGCTCATAATCAATGCTGCTCACTGTCACTTCTTCAAACCTCCTTGTTTCTGTCAGCTTCAAGGGTGCTCCAAGACCCTGCAATATGTTCTTCAAAGTATTTCAACAGTCTTACTCGATCTCTGCCACACATTTACTGGTCTCACACTTTACCACTGTCACCTTCTTGCTGCTTATACTTACTCAAGCTACTTCTGTTTTGAACTCTTCAAATCTGCTCTGGACTTCTCAAATAAGCCTGCTTTGAGTTTCTCTAACAACTCTGCTCTGAACTTTGCAATGCTGGTTCACTTGTCATGTCACTGTTGTCACTATCATGTCATCAACTTGTCCATAAAGTGTTCATCAATAGACTGCCCATGTCTTTGCCAGCATAAAACTATCCAGCATCCTCACCATGTCTTACCCATGCATCATATCATCAAAATGTTCAGCATCATATCATCATATCAGCATCAACTAAAATCATGTCTTCAGCAATCTTCAGCAATCAGGTTGTTGAGTAAGGTTGACCTTTTCAATCAAGCATTCAACAATAGATGTGGAGGGTGGCAACTTGGGCAATGATATTTCAGAAATTTTCTTCTATCTTTGCAACAAATACACAGTCAATGCCTGGGCAGTTCTCTGAGATGGCAGTCTTGTAAAAACAATCTAAACTTTGTAAAAAGACTCCTACAGCAACTCATCCTTTTCAAAAATGAGTCTTCACATTAGTTCAAATCTCTGCTCTTAACTTAATAAGGCATGTATATAGAGTACCAAATCGGCTTATAGTCTGCCTCAGATAGTTTTCTGAACTTGGGCCAATAGCATCAGTTCAAACAGTCACACACAGATGTATATCTTGAAACACTTTAAATAAAACAATTTGTGAACTTACTCAAACATGACTCCGAATATTCTGAACAGTCTCCAACCTTAGATATTTTCCCTTCAAGCAAATACAAGAGATCTGCAGCCGCCTGAGAAGATCCACACCTTATCATCAAAACTGGTTGCACATTCAACCCTTTCCAATGCTCTTGACAACTTCACACAATATGCCCCAGGTGTGAATCCAACAATCATTTCCTGTAGTGAATTGGTTCAGTGGTATCCCTTGGAGCTGGGTGTTGCCAACATTCTGAATTTTACTGTGCCATATCCCAGTGACTACATAACTGGTGCAAAATGTGGTAGTCAGTCAAATAGGTCTACTTGCCATGGATGGAAGAGGTATGCCCTTGTCCTTTCAACTGACTTAACCTTCAAATGCAGACTGTGTATGATGCTAGGATTGTATGAAGACCTTCAAGGCTGTGAAAACTTATTAGAACTGTCAATCTTCAATTTCAAGCCTAAAACATATAAGTACTTATCCAGAATATGAGCCACGTGATGACTGGCTACTTAGAATAAATGCCTGAAGCAGACCCTGAGCTGAATGGGTTTGCTCTAGAGTACCAGATATTTCAATCAGTTTATCTGATCCTGGTCTCACTTCAAGTGAGTTAACTTTTGCACCTGATGTCTGGGAAATTTGAGAAACACCCTTCAATGAATTTGCAATATGAGGTGCAATGGCTGCTGTCATGCTCAGGTATGACAACTTCAACTGTTGTTTTAGTGACAAGCCCAGCAGTTGATCTGATATATATATATAGTAAGTGAAAAAGAATCAATCTTACCATAGGGCAATAAAGATAACTTGAAACTACAACCTGGAACTAATTAAGGAGATATTGATATCATCCATACATTCCAGATCCCTTCGTCCCCCCTTGTTTTGTCGCCCTCTCATCATACTTAGATAAATTCCTACCACTAATCTCCTTTGACGTCACATATTTTTGTTGAAAAAAAATATGTATATAATTTTTATTTATGTCATACAAACACCATATAGACACAGGAGACATGAGTGCAGCTACATTAATGTAATCAGAACTGCAATAATGTCAGAAGATGCAAAAGAAGACATTTTTTGCATCCCTAATCAACAAGAAACCCTTGGATCTAATTTGTGCAGCTAATTCGCAAAAGCCAACTTTTGAAAGAAAGACCTCCTTCTCACCACCGAGATCTTCACAGAAAATCCACGCACAAGGTATGAGGACGTGGGGCTAGGGTTTGAGACAGTCTTGAAAATATTTCCAGATCTCCTCTCTTCATCATTGTGCTGCCACTGCTCCTTCAACGTTGGATCTGCTGCTCCCAAGCTGTCCAAAAATTTCCTACTACTACCACCGAGGTTCTGCCTCAGTAAAATCTCAGAGCTAACCACGAAATTGTATCTCTTAAATGAGGTCGTTGATGGAGGTATTTATACCCATTTTCCCTATTGACTTGAGGCCGACCTACTAATATTTTTTTTATAAAAATTTGGAGCCGACATCCTATAAAAAATATTTTAATTTAAAAAGATCTTGAGCCGACATAAAAGGATATTATGGAGCCGGCCTTTGGCTTGTTTGGGGAATGCTTCCTCTGGAAATAAGCCTTTACTAATACCATGGATTTGAAGTATCAGCTTTCTGATAAATTCCATCCTCTTCGGTACTGACAAGCAAGGACACAGAACTAGTACATGCATACTCGTCAACAAAGATGGAACTTGACAGAATACCAGAAACTGGATAAGACGGAGCATGATGTCATGATCAATCAGGCTCTTGCCAAAGAGCTGTGCTGCATGGTATTGAGACGTACCCATATCATTGTTAACCATCAAAGGCAATGCATCATGAGACAAGTCATCAGCCGAACTTCCTGTTTGTCCAAAGGCATAAATAGATGCCTCAACTTTATTACAAGATCTACCTAATCCCATCTCACCCCATCTCACCCCATCTTGTTGTAGATGTACTCAAAGGAATACATTGTTCAAATTCAGTTGTAGACAAGCAAGAATTTGAAGCAGTTTTTGCCAGTTTCTTTAAGCCACTTTAATGGCTCTTCAATGCTTCATCAAGGCATCTTAGGGCTCTTTCTTCAATGGCTCTTCAATGCTTCTTGATTCTATAAATACAAGGGCTTCTCTATCATCCATAAGGCTTTAAGACCATCTCCAGAGGCCACTGCAAGACTTAGTTGGCATCAATGACAATTTCATCAACAACAACTTGATTTTTCTTGCGAACCTTTTGTCAAGGAAGCTGTGGATGCTTCCGGTATCTATTAGTATAGTAACGTTCTCATTTTTATATGTCCTCCATTAGAGGAAATTTGAGGTCTAAAATGGACCTCCTAAGGAAAATAATAAAATAATAGTTAAAATAATAAAATAATATTTATTAATTTTGGAGGAAGAAAGAAAAAAACTAGTACTTTTGTTCGTATTTTCAACATATCTCCCTGTTTTTTAACTTAAATTTCGAGCGGGAGGGCTCGTTGGATGCGGAATTAAATTTCGCATCCAACGGGTACCCACACTGCATACTTTTGATGGACCCCGCTACCCCAAAAACAAGAAATACCTGAAAAACGTGATGATGTCATCGTCACGTTTTTTCAAGTATTTCTTGTTTTTGATCATCACGTTTTTTCAGGTATTTCTTGTTTTTGGGGTAGCGGGGTCCATCAAAAGTATGATCATCACGTTTTTTCAGGTATTTCTTGTTTTTGGGGTAGCGGGGTCCATCAAAAGTATGCAGCGTGGGTACCCGTTGGATGTGAAATTTAATTTCGTAATGTCATCATCATGTTTTTTTAGGTATTTCTTCTTTTTGGGGTAGCGGGGTCCATCAAAAGTATGCAGTGTGGGTGCCCGTTGGATGCGGAATTTAATTCCGCATCCAACGAGCCCTCTTACTCGAAATTTGAGTTAAAACACATGGATATATGTTGAAAATACAAACAAAAAAAGTAGTTTTCTTTATGACAAATATGTCAAGTCAACCATGATGGTTGACTCAGTTTATTGAAATTCTATTGGTTCTTGAATTCCAACTCACAAGAATTTATTGTTGGCACATTTTCTTATAAGGCCCATTTTAGACCCCAAATTTCCTCTAATGTTAACTTAAGTGTTTGTGGTTGGCTAATGCCTGTCATGGCTGCTAGGGGTATTTTGGGTATGTCATTGATTTTGGATTCAATATTTGGGGTAGCCTCTTCTTCGCTCTCTTCTTCTGATTCACTATTCTCCTCTGCCTCATAAGTGTATAATTTATTTGAATTGTCCTCTAAGCGACACTTGTGTTTAGGATTTCATTTCTCTCCACATCGTGGACATTTTCCTTCTTTCATTTGTTGATTTTTCAGGTTCTTTCTGTCATCTCTTCTAGGTGGTGGAATGTACTTATTTTTATATGCATCTGTTGTCGAATGCATGCTCTTTTGTAAGTATGACTTCCCATTAGTTGATTGGAAATTCTCAAATTTGTCTTCGGTTGCCTTTTGATAGGTAATAACTCCCGATTCAATTCTATTCATGGCTAATGCATACATTTATACATTTCATATGGTGGTTGAGCTTCATCAGCCTTTTCACCTTCTTATGTAACTGTTCATATTCCTATTATGTACACTAACGTATAATCCTGACGGATTATATTCCAACAATCCCCCCCTTAATCCGAAGGGGTGTTAGTAAGTCTGAGCATGTTTTTGAATCTCCCAAACTTTTCTCGTCCAAGTGCTTTGGTGAAGATGTCTGCAACTTGATCATTTGTGGAACAATGTCGAAGATGGACTGTCTTGGCCTCTACATGATGTC